>JBBPDA010109279.1:0-10419 GCA_037974385.1 Arnoldichthys spilopterus
ACACACACACACACACACACACACACACACACACACACACACACACACACACACACACACACACACACACATTCAGTGAAAGTGTAGAATATTCCATGTGGGGAAAAAGTTTCTGTTGGTTCCTGGTGGTTTTCCAGTGATGTCTAATGGCCCATTAATGATGTTTTGTCTATTGACAGTAAACAATGTAGTTTTTAATGAAAGTGATCCTAGTGGTTATGTGGATCCTAATGTTAACCAATTTCCATTGGGAAGCATAACCAGTAGATTTAAATCCTAATGGTTTTACTGGTCATCTTTTTCAGAAGGGATGTCTGAGTGTCAGTTGTGCAAATTGCACAAAACCTTACAAAACCTAAAGCTCAGGCTGTGTTATTGGATATGCTTACACATCATCTTCATGGTCTCTCTCGTGCTTGTGAGGGTGAACAGTCATGCACCAGTGGGTCACTGTCCTTACTGTTACTCAACATCCACTATTCCATTTGGCTGTTCTAACACATTGCCACGAAATGCTGGTCCTGGAGTGTGGGAGCTTGTGGAATTGTGTGCCCTGCTGCCCCCTGCAGCTCACAATATTTCATACACAAAATCTCATATTACTCTGTGGTTTGCCTTGCCTTATAGAAGAACATGCAGGAATCTCAAGAGCCTTTAATTCATCATGACACTGGCCCATTAATATTGTTCGACAGGAAACAAGGTCACATTCCTCTTCAAGCATGCCAGAATCATGCTTTGTGGCCTAGATTCTCCACACATGCTAAAAGTATTCACGGGCATCGGTAAGTGAGTTTAGCAAAGGCAGCATATGGGCGGAGGAACTACATGTCAAGGAGTTCAAGGCAGAAGAGAAAGATGATATGATCTGCTGCTGTATTAACTGTAAAGCAGAATCCACACTTTTAATATAAGTCCTGCTTCTTTTAATGAGCTTCTGAACTAATTTAATACATATGTCCATTTCCACCACTACCTTATAATTAAACAGGGTGTTTAAGGCTACCCAGACCGATCTGAGTGACACCCCAACGTTGTGTCTCATTCAAAAAAGCCATCAGGCTGAAACATGCCTTATAACTTAATAGTTAATGAAAATGCCCTAAAGTTCTGTTATAAGCTGAATATACAAACCCCATTTTCAGAAATATTGGAATATTTTCCAAAATGCAATTTGTAATAATAATTTTATTTAACTGACAAAAAAATAAATATTTTTACTGACCAACTTACTTGTAATTTGTAATTGTACACAAATTTAGAACTCGATGGCTACAACACACTCAATAAAAGCTTGAACAGAGTTAAAGTAAGATTAAAAAGTGCACAGAGTTACACCAGTCTGAAAGACTCCACATTAAGCAAGCTAATTGGTAGCAGGTCAAGTATCATAATTGTGTATAAAAGTAGCATCCATCAAATGCTCAGTCTTTGCTCACCCCTTTGTGCCAAAATTTGTGTGAGAATTGTTAGTCACTTTAAAAGGAACATTTCCCAAGTTTGCAGAGAACTTCCAAACACATAATATGGTAAAAAAAGATTTAGCAAATTTAGAGACATCTCAGTGCATAAAGGGCAAGGTCAGAAATCACTGTTGAATAAGTGTGATCCTCCAGCCTTCATGTGGCATCGCCTAGGAAATCATCAAGATACTGTGACAAATATAGCCATCTAGACTCATAAGTACATTGGAAAGCCATTGTCATTTAACATTATCAGTCGCTGCATGAAGAAAAGTAATTTGTAATATGCACATCAATTCTGCATAAATGCTATGGCTTCATAGACACAGAGTACATGTGCTTGATCTGCTGCCAGTCTAGATCTATCTCTTATTAAAAATGTATGGAGCATCATGAAGAGGAGAATCAGACAATGATGAACATGACTGTTAAGTAGCTGAAGGGTTATATCAAGCAAAGACGGGCAAAATTTCCAATTGCAATGTTTACGTTACATAAAAATCTTTATTTAAAAAAGCCTGTTTTATATATATTTACCTGCATCATAGATGTTTAAATAAATTAAAGAAGCCGGATCAGAGTTTACATTTTATTGAAGCTTCACATCACCAGACCAAAGAACATCGCATACACTATTTTTATAAACTAAATTAGTGCCATGACAAATTATGAAAACAGCAGAGTAATGTAATCAAGAGCATGCAACTTTAGAAACAGCCTGCATGCAGTGATCTCCTGCCTTTAGACTCTACACACACTGTCCATGCAGGGTCAGCAGTAGACTACCAAGTAAATGAGTTACTCTAGCTACATAAGCCAAGTTTACATAAAACAGTCCTCAGATATTCTGACGGGTTCATGTACTTAGTCTCCAAACCTAGATACACTGCCTTTTATGGGAACTGTCCCTCCCAGTGACTTGAAGCTGTTGTTTCTTATGAAATTCCAGCATTTCGGAAAAAGTAGCACAAGGTAGGGGAACATCTGAGATGCTGAATACATCAATAAAACAAAGTTTACAGTGTTGTGTATGCCAAAATAAATGTGTTATAACTACATGAACAGCGTATGAATCATTTTTTTATTTTTAGATATTTTTTCTTATTGTTAATGTTTTTATTACAAATCATGCAAACATTGAATATATTTAAAATAATTACAGCCATGAATGACAACACACAATAAGAAATAATATTTATTATTAACCACTACATATTAATGAGGAATTTTATTTACCATGCGGAGAAACTTCAGTCAGTAACAGGCATATCAGTCACTTCAGTCAGTAACATAAAATAACTATCTTGGAGAATTTATTTTTTTATTTATTTTATAAAAGTATTATAATACCTTTTAACAGTTTTAAAACAGTATGTCTACTTGTATAGTGGTGTCATAAAGAATGATGATCCCTTCTTTTACTTTACCATTACTGCAGGAGATGGATCTTCTAGCATTCAGATAACAAACATACAAATGAAGGGCACACAGCATATCAAAAATCATCAAGATATATAAACACTTGGTTCAACACCCCCACAATCCTATGTTTATTTTGTTACAAACAGAATGTCAATTGGGTGCATTTTCATCAGTTGACTAAGACAAATACGGAAAGATAAATTTAGCTAACTTTTTGAGATACATTATGGATCTAACATGTTTTAACATCTTACGAGCGCAGAGGTGAGTAATGTTTGCTAATTGAGCTTGAGTCATTTGTCCTCAATTGGGAGCAAAATAGACCAGTCAGGCACAATTATTTTTATGGCAATTAAATATTTAATCATCATGACAGGTCCAGTGTGCAATCAGGGCTGAGCCAGAGATATTTCCAGAGTGGAACTGGACAAACTGATATCTGATTGACCACCCTGGGTGCCACCCAGTGCCTTCTTCAAATCTAGAATGAAGAAGAGAAAATATCTGTTTCCCAAATCACACACATCTATATTGTAAATACTACATTATTTAATGCATTGTCTGTGTAAACATTTTGCACATCTCACTATGTACACAAATGACTCACATGGTAGACCTACAGTGATAGTTTAATGTTAGCATCAGGTTTAGCCATCCTTAAACTGCTTTTACAAAAGTTGAGTCGCTGTGTGGATGCATAGTTCCCATTTTGCTCTGCTAATGTTTCTCTAAAGATCACTCAAATTAGCAGATGCTTGCCATTGCAAAAGTGTAAGAAATTACAGTTACTTACTGCAGAATAGGGCTTGCCATGATCCAACTAGTAAATCAGAATGGTAGTTCTTAAAGAGCAGTTATGATAGCGGGGATCTGTAACTGAGGTTGGGTTTGGAATAAAATTTTTAATAAGCAGTTATGATAATGGGGATCTGTAATTAAGACTTAAATTTGGGCTTAAATTTGAGTAATTGGATGCTAAGATGTAAATTCTGTTTTTTTTTTTGCAAAGGGTCAGTAAAAACAATTATAAAAAAAGAAAAAGATTTCAAACTTATTTTTACAGAAGAGCAGAAAGCACAAAGACCCCAGTCCTTATATCATTACTGGACCAAAGAGCTGCTCCCTACATGAGGCTAGTCAGAGTCAGACTTCACAAGGACTTCGTCTACCATTACCGAAGTAGAGACACTGGCTATTCATAGTGATGTTAATTCTAGTGAAGTGACCCTAGTGGACCATATTATCTGACACAATAAAAACCTGTGGGTTAAGTGAATAATCACTTCAAGCTATATTCAGTAATTATATGATTCATTAATGCTATTTAGATGTCAGGTTAGGGTTTCACATTACACATTATTATTACTATTAATGTGGAACTGATGAATATTTGTGTCACATACATACATAATTCCTCATGTTTTTTCCCCCCAGTAAACTAATGATATGAACGAGTTAGAGGAAGGAGTCCAGTTTTATAAATTACTAGGCTTGTAGAGCATCATGCCAGTACATGTGTGTTGTTTCCTCAGTAGATCTGTGTGTGTTTGTATTAAGGTTGCGTGATATGCAGAAAATACCATAGAGCAATTATATTGGCATATTTCACAATTAACACATGGTTTTGAACACTTTATGTTATTTGATGTGACACACTAAGGATTGGTCTGCATTATTTTTCTATTATTTACATTTTTCTAGTAATGTGAGCATCTTCATTTATCCAAATACCCACAGAAACACTGCTGGCACATATATTTGGTATACAGCTTATTTGCATATTGATTTTTATGCAATATTAACACTGAAAAGGGTTAGTATCATGATACCGGTAAAGACATTGTATATTGGGCAGCCCTAATGAACATATATCATCTCTGCTGGTCCAGGTTAAGGCCTGTCAGCAGTTCCCCGCCACAGGTCCTGTTCAGTAGCTCTTTCAGTGCCTCATTCACATCAGTGTTGAAGACACTGCTGAAGCTGCAGTTGGGGAACCCTCCGTTGCCCCTGGCAACCTGGAAGGATCCTACCACCTCTTGCACCCACTGCAGCTCTGCCCCCAGCTCCTTCTGCAGCTCCTCAAAGTGAGCTTGTCTCTCTTTGTAGCGCTCACTAACACGACTAATGCCAGCCTCCACACTCCTCATGTCCTCCTGCACATTGCGCCTCTGTGCCTCTACTTTGCGGAATTCATATCGGAGCTGTGACAGCTCATGTCGAATGCTCTCACTCTCCTCTTTGTACCAAAGCTCCTTTTCATTGTAGACAGACACCAGAGCATCAATGTCCTCTTGCAGGCCATCATGGGCTGAGGCCAGCTGGCTGAAAGTGCCCTCCATGGCTGCAATGTCTTCCACCACCTGGGCGAAGCGCTCAAAGTTAACATAGGTGTTGTTTGGTGGCATGCTCGAGTGTGACTTGATGGTGTACTCTTTTAGCCGTTTGGTCTTCAATTGCCGCCGCACACGCTTCCTTTCTGGGGCTCTGCTAGGCTCCTCCTTATGCTCATTGGACTTCAAAGAAATCCATGGAAGAGAAGAGAAAATAGGATAAATGACACAGATAGGTCTGATTCAAGCAATTATAAAAGCGGTGTAAAAATGAAACGAGGTGCATCAGTCTTTAGCAATTCAACATCCATGTGAAATTGGTTTTATTGAAACTGAATGAAAAGCACCCTATTGTTAAAAGACTCTGGAGATGCCACAGACATCAGTGGATATGAGTGCAAGAAAGTGTATCTGAAACCCCCCCATCACTTATATCAACCAGGGACATGTCTGAATTCTACCAACATTAAGTGCAAAGCCCATCCATGGCTGCAGTAAGTGGGTGGGCGCACAGGCTCAAGAATTGGGTTTTGACTCCAAGTTTTGACTTAAATAACAGTAACAGTATTTAATAAAATGATAATGACATTTTTCTTTGACTGCTATGCATATTGTCTGCATATTGTCTGTCTCTGTCTGTGATCAAAACAACTGGAAAGAGCTTAGTCTCATATTTGCAGCCATAACATTTTTGCTGGATAGAAATCATTAGTGTAAACAGATAGCCTATTCAGTGATGATAATGTATAAGAAACAACACTGCTATAAAACACAACCAGAGCACACATTATCCTGTGGAGTGGTGGTGAATTTGATGCTAGCATTTGTTGGTCACCATAAGCAAAAAGACAACTCTGTTTTAGCATGTTTGCTAGGGCTGGATTTATGGAGCTTAAACCCTGGATATTTCCAAAAAAGCACACACTATTTTATTCAGCTTTAATTTATTGGCACGTTTGAATGTATGTGCATTTTACTGCTGTTGATAACCTGCGTGGCTGGCTGGCAACACATCGAAACATAGGCTGCATCTAAAAAATTACATAAACTTTAGTTTCCCATATGCTAGTTAAGGTTAAAAGGGACATGCATCTTAAAATACTGACAAACACAAGGTGCAAAAAGATTCAGGGCATTGCTTGAATTGTTCAAAGCTTAAGCCCTGGAAGCCAAGCCCTTATGCTGCCTACAGCCCCATCAACATTTGTTCAGTAAGTACTCACTAGCAGGTGCCCCCAAGCAATTTTTAAAAAATATAAGTATATAGTACAGTGCGTAGGTAGTGTGAAGAATAGCAAGTGGTCAAGCTTCTCTTGAAATGAAGTGCATTCTATTCCATACAGTCCCAAAGCAGTGCTCCTATATTCCCTACAAACTGAGCAGGGGATGTGGGTTTAGGGAATTGCAGTTAATTAAAGGATTACATGCTCTTCAAGAGATAATGTGAAGATTCTGTATTAATTTAAGGTTTTCCCTAGAAACATATGTTTAAGTTAAGAAACTTCTAGGAATATTGTTTTAAAGAGTGTATTTAAATCTCACCAAAATGGTATTAGATGAATTAAATAGAATCAAGATTTTATGAGGAACTGAATTATTTCTTTAAGAAACAAACCAAAACTTCAGAGCTTTACTTCCATAACTAAAACAATATCTACTGCAAAAAATAAAAATAAACAAAACCTACCTTGATCCATGGATGGTTTAAAGCATCTTGTATAGTGAGCCTTTTTCTGTAAAGCAAAAACCCATTTTGTTTTCGTTTTTTGGACTGTAGTTTTACAATCTGAAGTTTAATTCCCCTGTCAAACACATCCAAGGCACTCTCTATTTAACATGCATGCCCTCACTATCAAAGACTGGCCAGACACCAGCCCTTACTTGGTGTCCTTCTGTAGCAGTAGTATGATAAAGCTCTTGGCGAGCTCACTTGTGTGGCCAAAAAACTCGTCATCAAATTCGTAGTTCATTGCTGATATGTTTCCCAAGGTATCCTGCTTAGTCTCTCCTAGGAATGGAGATGCACCACTCAGGCTACAAGTACAAACAAAAAGTCAGCATATTAAAATGCAAGCTAATTTCCTAAAAGAAGTTGAATAATAATGAATTAATAATTATTTTTAACTTACAGAATATATGTGATCACTCCTATACTCCTACAACAAACAAACTGCAAATTAGCTCATTTAGTATGAGTGTGTATATATTTTTATAGTAATAAGTACAGTACATAGACAGTACATAATTAAAATTCATTTTATATTTGAATTAAACAAAGGCTAACCACATATCTGCCTCTAGGCCCAAAGGCTCATAATTCACAATCTCGGGAGCTGAAAAGACAAATGTATAGAAAATGTAAGTGAATTATATTATGTCTTGTTAACTGACTACATTTTAAATTCTGAAATAAATAACAGATTGATAGCCAGCTAAAATGTACAAACTATGTTTTATATTTATGTTTGAAATGTGTGTCAAAAGTATTACCCACAAACTCTGGAGTTCCAAAGATGTTCTTAAATTCAGCTCCTTCAGCAATTTTGTGAGCCAGGCCAAAATCAATAAGTTTGATCCGAGGCAGAGAAACATTCTTATCAAGAAGCATGATGTTTTCCGGCTACAGATAAAAAAAAAAAGAAGAAGGTTACCACACATGCACTCTCTCTTTCTCTTTCTCTCTCTCTCTCTCTCTCTCTCTCACACACACACACAAACACACACACACACACACACAAACAGTCTCTGCTCACTTACAGAGTGTTGCTCACAAATGAATGCACATTCAGTGATTTATAAAAATGAATCATCTATGATTTAATAATTACACTGTCACACTTTGATTAATAAGGTTCTGAATCCTGCTTGATTCAGCATAAAGGTTTATTTTAATCAGAGTAAACCCTGAGAATGTCAATGGGGATGAGCACAGCTGCATTTCTATTCTAAAGCCAATATTTAACCAACCCTTTTGTCAAAATAGTGTCCCATATTGTAATGTTAGACATCCAACAACTAATGAACTGCATATTCATTTTTCAGAAAAGACTACGTATTTGTTTTTACACACATTCATATGCCATGTATTGTTCTGTTTTATATATAACCATTGCTCTTAATTACGGTGCACCAATTTGTTTATTTTTAGGTATTATCTTAAATATTGATATAGAACTTAGGCCTGCTACAGAAGCAATTTAGGACAGACATAGTCAGTACAGACTAAATTCCAATAAACAAAACAATGTGACTCCACAAAAACCTTTATGGTTAGTGAATGTACCTTTAAGTCAAAGTGAGCAATGTTTCTAGTGTGCAGGTAGTGAACGCCCTCCAGAATCTGCTTAATGAACTGAGTGGCCTCTTCTTCACTCAGTGATTCCTTCTGTGCCAGGAAGTCAAACAGCTCTCCTCCTGACACACTATGACATAAGAATCCCTTATCAAACAACTCTTATCAAAGCTCTTATCAAATATTGTCTGTTTATTATTTACTATGTAACACCAAAGTCAGCCAAAGACTGTGTATATTGTGCAGTATTAGAATTAGTACTACAGTTTTTCAGAATTAATTTACAGTACATTCCATGGAAATTGTAGAACAAGAAAAATAACTGAACAAGCAAACATTTCAAACTCTTAGACATTGTGTCTACAGATAAGGAAATTATATTAAAACTACACCAGAGAGAGATTAAAAAGATCTCTACATTATTTGACATACATCATTCCACTGTAAAGAAAATAATCTAGAAATCATATAGATTACTATACTAGGCTCTATCAGCAAATTCTGAGTTGCATTCTATGTGAAAAGAAGTCTCCAAGATTTCCAAACTTTCATCTCTGAATCAGAAGGTAACTTGATTTAAAAGGGCATATGTCTACAATCAAAAAGAAACTTAACAAACCTGCATTGAAGGTGTATCTCCAAAAGGAACATTGGAGGAAGACTTCAGTTTGTCAAACAACAAAAAGGCTGCTCTTTTGGAATAATATAGATAGAGGTGATCAGCCAGAGTAATAGTTAATGTGTGGCGTAGATCAAAGACTGAAATGGCATGGTTTGCATTTGTTTTGTTGCCTCAGGGACTAAGATGCTTGTAGTCATTGATACAAATTCTGTATCATACCAAAGACTGCTTAAAGATAATATAAAGCCATCTGACCAAACGTTGAAATTGAATTGGAAGTGGGCATGTCAATAGGATAACAATCCTAAGCATATTAGTAAAGCTACCAAGAACGAGCCAATAGCTTCTGAGGCCAACGGTAAACTTACATTCTTTACAGAAGAATGTTACATCTGTTGTTCAAGCATATCACCTTTATCTGTAGGCACTGTTTTGAAGAGAGTGAGATGTTTCCTTGTTTGAATATGGTAATGTGTGTGTGCGTGCAAGAGTGAGTGTGTGTTCTCACAGCTCCAGAATCAGCACAACATCAGTTTTGTTCTCGTAGACATCGTGCAACGTGACAATGTTGGGGTGGCGAATCTGCTGCAGAATGCTGACCTCCCTCTCAATCTCTTCACGCAGCACTCCGCGCCGGCTAGCATTGCTCTGACGCTTTTTAATAAACTTGGCGGCAAACTCTTGACCTGAGCTCTTCGCCCGGCACTGCTTGACAATGGCAAACTGCCCACTATCACACCACCAACAAAAAAGCAACATTCAAATAGGACATTCACTGTTTAGCCTCTTGAATCTGCTTATAACTGTATCACGTTAACACAATAAATTATTAACCCCACTAATGTGTTTACAACTTGAAGCACTGTTTTACTTACTCAGCCCTTTAAAACCATCTGTACTTTCAGGCTGAAGCCCAGTTGCTTGCACACAGTATGCTGCTGTGACTGATGGCTACTGCCATGCTGTGAACTTATTTTTTTCATTTTTTTTTTTTTTTTAACCAAAGGAGATCAGTTTAAGAGTGAATTACAAGCAAAACACACCAGTGATGCCTGTGTTTTAAGTTTGTCTAATGCATTGTGCAGCCTTACTGCAAAACAGACCAAAAAGAGCCAAAAATCTTATCAAAACTATGTGCAAATGATTTTAATTTAGTGTTTTGCACACTGAGCTAAACTAAGTCATATTAAAGTCTTTAATATTATCCTACTACACTCAAACTGTAGCACAACACAGCCAAAAGGCAGTAAGCAACTCAATGTAGTTTCATATATATATATATGAAACTAC
>JBBPDA010109281.1:0-10416 GCA_037974385.1 Arnoldichthys spilopterus
GAAGGGTTTTAGGGTTGGGAGTATGCACAGTGTCCCCCCCCCCCCCCCCCCCCCCTTAAAGTATG
Source organism: Arnoldichthys spilopterus (assembly GCA_037974385.1). NCBI lineage: Eukaryota > Metazoa > Chordata > Actinopteri > Characiformes > Lepidarchidae > Arnoldichthys > Arnoldichthys spilopterus. The sequence goes on from JBBPDA010109281.1 coordinate 66, forward strand.
GGTATCCATGTGCTTTAAACTGAAACAATATGCTCATTTATGATATTTAAGCATTAAAGATTGTAAGAGCTGCTCACTATGTGTGTGATGCACCAGAATAAAGCTTTGATTAATTTATTTGTGTTTTGGGGGATTTTAGGCATTTTGTGCATCTGGCTGGAAGACTTTAAAATTAGTGACTAATGCTATGGTCTCTTTGCATGTTGTAACTAATGTATAGTCCCTTGATTTTGAAATTGTCCTGTTTGTTCTAGCAGTCTTATCTGAGCCAGTGCAAGTAGCTATTTAAAAATTTTACTTACATAATTCCTTGCGCTTGCATGTGAACATCTGAATTGTTGTGTTGCTGTTATTCAGATCTAATACAAAACCTTTTTCTTTGTTAAATCTGGCAGCTCTTCTGAAAGCTGGTGTTTATAGAGGGTGGATGTGCCATACGCCTCCCTTGCCAAATTGATCCAAGTGTGATCTGTCATTCTCCAGTGTTGTGGAAGTTATGCATGGTTTCATGATTTGTAGGCAATGATTGGGTTTGTATGGATGCAAGAAAGCATACCACACACTGTATGGCTACATTGATTAAGTTTGTCATAACCTAATTGCATATCAGATTAAAGCTACTGTTTATTTACACATACGTTATCACAAAAATGAGCTGCAAGGAGTGCTGCTATTGGAGAACCACTTATTGGTTTACAAAATAACCTTAAATTCTTTTTTGTAATCTAAATGTTTCATACAAGCATAATGTTTCTTATACATTAGTGCAGGGTCTTTAGGAAAATTCTTCACGTTCTTATCAATTTATATATATATATATATATAAAAAATGTACTCCAGGGCAACCCAAAGAACTCTGAAAAACTGTTTAGAAGCATGCTAATGAAAAATTTTCTCTATCTACCACTAGTTAGTGCTGTTATGGTAAGATCTAAAGAGCTAGAAAGATTTTTTGCTGCTTTCAGGTAGTCTCATGTTTTTAAATAAATATTCCCAACAGGAGGCACCACATGATCAATGATGAAATTAAGCACATGAACATTTTTCCAAATTGTCCGAGGGACATCAGGCTCGTATTTGTGCCTAAGTAAAGAATATTTCCATTGACTGCCTGACCTAATCAGATAATTGTTTAAACAGTTAACTTTTTACAAATGGTAATGAATAGTAATTTTAAAGGGCTTTTAAAAATGTAGTATTTGCCCATATTTTTTGTTTTGCTTGCCTTCAAAAACACCAAAAATCTGCTGATTATTAGCCAATAAGCTACAGGCACTGTTTCACAACCACCATGTTTTTGCTAACTTCCCATACAAAACAACAAGTTTCCCCTCAGAGAAACTCAAACTCCTGCCCAGTTTGCACATGAATATACAATTGATCTATGTAGTTGACTAAATAGGCATTTTAGTTTGGTTTTTTGTACACCATTTTTGGGAAAGTATTTCAGGTTTTTCTGGTCATGCTAATAAGTATCCATTTGAAACTGAACACTTCTAATCTCATGCTGAAACTGATTTGGTCATTTATTAAATCCAGAGTAATGTATTTCACAGTTTTGATGAATACTTGCTTATCAAATGCTTAATTTATTAAAAATAAAATCTATTGATTAGTATATCTACAAAGAATTGTCATTTTTTTATTGATTAATGATAATTTGATAAATGATGATGATAACCGCTCACTCAACCTGAAGTTTTCCATCTGACTGGAAAGCTTCCTCTTCCATCAGATGTAACCAGATGGAGCAATGTGGCCCATACCTATGTTTATTTCTATAGATATTATAGTTCTAATACTGAGAACATCTTAAAGCCAAGTTTTTAATTGCTTGTTTTCATTCTAAATATGCAAGTGTTACGTGGTCAAACATTGGTTGCTCTTTAGATGAGCGCATGGTTGATTTGGTAATTTACTCCTTAATCATGTTTGTCCAAGTTTAGATCCTGCTAGAATGTACTGTTAACTGAAAAACAAAGTTGGATGATGAAGTTACTGCCTGAACAGTTGTATTGCAGAAGCGAATCTGAAGTGTCTTGAGCCACATGTATATTAGATAATTTGTGTATAGTTGAACTTTCCTCACTTTCACCTGCTACTTCAGTAATTTGGCTTGTTTCATGGAAATCTCCCACAGCATTGTGCTTTATTTGCTGCTTATGAATCAAAAGCCACTGGCAAGACTTTGAATTTGTCAGGTACTGTCAAAGCAGTGTTGGGCAATATATCCTGAATATACAAATAAAATGTGCTATTGGTATAAGTGTTGGTGTATTTTCACAGATAAGTGCAATGGAGAGTGTGCATTATAACCTTGCTTATGTATTACGCCCATAGACAGTTTTTCACTTCTAGTTTGGCCATTTTCTCAGGATATCCAGGATTTCAGTTACCTGCAGTATGTAACTTGCTGGTGAACACTTAACTTTTCCAATCCTAACTTAACATGTTAACTTTATTACTGCTAGTTTATTAACTTTTAGTATTAATACCATTGAGAAATTAGTATTAACAAAACTAAAAACTGTAAGTGTGAACAATGTTTTTTAATAATTGTGTAACTTACAACTAATTGTAAAAAATGAGGATAAGTAACAATGATTTTGGTTTTTGCCTTTTTAATACATGCTCAAGCTTGAAAACCTTCACCTTTGAATCCTCTATAAGGAACCACAGCATATGGTTGTCCATATTCTTGTTGCTGCGACAAATAAATGATAAAAAAAAAGAACTAGAAGTGGCGTGTCCGATAAGAGCATGAGGAGAGTTCTGCTTTTTTGGCAATCAAGTGATAGTAGGTTGTGTATGGTATCAAACACTGCCAGTACACAGCCATAATTTTGAGCATTTGGAGTTTATAAAGTTGAAAACACTGGTGGTGTTTGCAAAGTGTATGAGATGTAAAACCAAAGAACATTTTAAAATAAAAGTTGAGTTTCCCTAAAAAGATCAGATGAATGGGCAGTAAACTATTAAATTGTGTTTAGACCATAATCTGAACGTATCCAGATCCCAGCTTTTGGTTCAGAGTCGAATACAATCCATGTTTGGCTGCCTGTCCCCCAATGTAAAAGATGGATACTCTATGAGCTCAAACGTGAGTGTGTGTGTGAGAGAGCTTTAACCTGCCCCGAAAGTTTGGCCTGGTCCCTAATACAGCCAGAGAATTTTGTTAATTAAATCTGAAAATGGCGGACAAAACTTACCTGAACTCCGATAAGTCTCATATAAACCCAAAAGTGGGGAAAGGCAGGGTGAAAATCTGCTAAAAGTGGGATCTGGGCTGTGAGAACCCCTAGCTTGAATTTTGAACCCGACCCCAGCCAGACAGGTATTCGAGAAATGACATCCGAACCTAATGTGAGCAGTCAGGCCCCGTCGGGGTTGAGCTTGTATGTGTATGTGTGTGTTTACTGCTGATGCCACTGTGCTGTCTGCACTGCTGAGTAATGGTTCTCAACATGCTGCCTCACCTCGCTCACTGTGTGCGCGTGCGTGTGCCTCTCTGTATTTTGAAGGTAGGTGGGGGGTGTTTTTGTGAATGATCCTTTGCTGGCTGCCGTTGACAGCTGTGTGTAAGTGTCTTGAGTGTGGGTGACTGGAATTGTGTGTGTGTGTGTGTGTGTGTGTGTGTGTGTGTGTGTGTGTGTGTGTGTGTTTTCGTAGCAAATGCCTCGGGAGTTGCTGTTACTTGCTGGTTTTCCACGTGCTGTCGGCACGGTCTTTTCACCAGTAGTGGGGTTTCAGGCCAGATGAGGCATGTTCAGTCACACATACTTTTCACTCTTCACACTTCAGTTGCATCCGAACACTCCGTTGGTCCATATGCGTAGACACATGCACATACTCCTTCATTGACCGCTAATTCCTGAGCTCGATGATCCAAACACTGTGGCCGATATGTATAATTTCTTGGGGAACAATGGATTGGGTTTAATACTGATAACCGATAAGGGTTGCAAAGGGATGGAAAATTTCTGGTAAAATTTCAGAAACTTTCCAGAAACCTTAAGCTGGGGAATTTTGGAAATATTCCAAGTTGGAAACACTCCATGGGAATTAAGGGGAATATATGGGGAATTAATGGGAATTAACTGGATATTTGGAGTAATTTATGCAAACTCTTTCCATTATAGGGCTGCAAAATTCTGGGAATTTGCAAAGTTGGAAACGTTTCATGGGAGTTAACAGGAATTTAGGGGAATTAATGGGAATAAACTGGAAGTTTTCAAAGTCGATGGTTGGGAACATAAATAGAGTTGGTAGAAAATATATTGTAGCATAATCTTTGCTAAAACAATCATATTTAAAGCAAATACAGTTGAGTATCTTTGCCGTTTCTTCACAGGCACATAGCACACTACTTACTGCAAGGCTATTGAGGCCACACCCCCGACATGCGCTGTGCATTCCTCCATCACTTGCACAATGATTTCTAGAAATCTGAAATACTAAAGCTACTTTTTTTGAGCCCACAGCACAGATCGAGGCTATTGAATCCACACATCTGAGCCCAAGGACTACATAAAATCAAGTACGTTTTGATGATGAGGTAGATATTTGATCTATGGTGTTAAAGTTTAATTAGCAACTATTAAATCAAAATGTATTCATATAGCAGCTAGCTAACTGCTTAACCAAATATGCAAAAATGTATGTTAGCTAGTTCTATGCAACTGGCTCACCCCTAATGTTACCATTCAATGTGTAGTGGAAGAGAGTTTTTAATGTTCTCTGACCAGCAAACATTCCCCCAGCCAGGCCTGTATCTAGTCATTTGCTGGATGAAGAGTGCAACATATTGCAAACAAAGGTCAAGCAAACCACCGACAAAGCAGACTTAAAGTTCCCATGGAAAGTTTCTGCAAATTACTGGAAATTTACTGGGAATTTTCCAGCCCTTTGCAACCCTAATCCATATACATAAATGTTTTAACATGGGCAGATGTGCATGCACACATTTCTAATAATAATAAAAAGACGACATAAAGCATGTTCAAAACCCTAATCAAACGCCATGCACATGTATATAAATAGTTGGCTAAACAATTGTAATGGCATTTCAATTTATTTTACAGTTGATGCTAGATTAAATCAATAAGACTATATGAATAAATAAACTGTTCTGTGTGCATGTGATTGGGTAGAAATTCAACAGAATTTGCATTAAATCTGGTTGTTTTATTCAAGATTGTTCTGCAAAATATATCCAAGTTCCCTGTTTTAGGCTAACCTGCAAATCTGCACATTTCCAGCTAATTCCAGTTTACAGTCTTTTTTTTTTTTTTTTCCTTTTTCTTTTTTTCTGCTACTATTTTGAAATGGTTACACTCTTAACTGTGGTGGAAAAACCCTGACGTACTCCATTCTTAGTCTTTATTTATGATCTTTTTGTTGTTTCCTTGCATGCTGTCTGTAAAATTGCACCATATGTAATACTTAACATGCCTCACCAAGAAGCCAGACAAAAATATTGTATCGTCAGTATTGACGGGTAGTCATAGTCGTGCCATCTCTAGTTCTGTGAAATATGATTTCCCAGGGAAGTTTATTTTAAATTTAGCTTAAACTCAAGCATATGAAGCCTGTGAAAGACATTCAAGAGCCCAGTCCTTACTTTAAGTGAGCGTGATTTCACCTTAGCCAAGAATCACGCAGCACTGTTCTCACGCAAGCCTCATTTCTCTCATTAGCTCAGTGACTGAAGCTCTCTTCAACACTTGACTCTCTTCAAGAGTTAAATCAGACCATTTTTAGAGCAGGGGTCGCCAATCTTGTGTGCAAAGGGCTGATGTGGTTCCTGAAATCAAGGAGAAGCTCACCTGATTCCACTTGTTCAATCAGTTGGTCTCAAACAGCTGATTAGTCAGATGAGCTTGGTTGGTCTGAAGACCTGCAGCCGCAGCGGCCTTTTGCGGGTAAGATTGGTGACCCCCCTGTTTTAGAGCAGCAGAAATGCAGCAGAGTTTTGGGAGCAATCCAGTTTGACACCCTTGAGTTACAATGTGTACTTTTACATAATAAGAATCCCCAGTTGTTTGTGTAGTGGGCTGGGAATTCGATTGGAGAAATGTCAGATTTAAGTTATTCCACTGGAATATTTTATTTGTAATATATTTTTCTTTTGACATTTACTTTTTAAATGTATCAGATTAGCATAGAAATTTCCTTCTCTAAACTTTTGTACTATGCATCTGTAGATTTAATTTATATGACGTGTGCATGTGCAGGTGTGTGTGCTTTATGGGAAAAGGTATTGACCTTTTTAAATGGGAGCTGGCGAGAGTGGAATAAGAAGTGTTGAACATGCTAGGTTCCGACGACCAATGATAAAGACGAGCCTTGGCAATATTGTCATTTTTATTAATTTACAAATATTTTTTACATTTAATTAATGTCATCAGAACATTTTTTTCTGGCCATTTTTTTATTAAATAACAGCTTCTCATTTAACTACTTTCTGGAGACTTGATGGTCTGTTTCTAGAGCAAATATGCAACATGTTTTTAATCAGAATGTGACTGACAATTATATTTACGTAATTAGTAGATGCATTGGTTATCTAGTGTTCTCACACACAAAGAGGTGAGGTGTTTTTTTATTTTATTTTTTGTACACCTTTGTGGCCAAATCAATGATTATGCTACACTACAAACACAGCTTTTACTAAACTGTATATTTGTATTTTTTTGTTTTTTGACAAATTAAGCTTTGACTGGTTTGGCATTTACTCTTGAGTCCTATTCAGTCATTAATTGAATTTTTGAAAATTAGCAAAGGAAAAGGCCTATGAACCACTTTTGTATTAACTCGCACCTTTCAGATTTCAGTGGTTTATAGCAGTGTGAACTTTTCAGGATGCTTGATATTTACTTGATATGGTTTTTACTGCACTTATGTGTCCTGGGGATGGAACTGTGGGCCAATATCTGATATTTGTAATGGTGGTGTGGTGGGAGATAAGAAAAATATTAATAGTGATACTGCAAATGATACTGCAGTTGATTTTTATTCAATGTTGTACACAATTTACTGCACTAAATCTAATTAAAGAACATTATACTAGTGTAAACATGTAACTAGTGTACAATTATGCTCTGAAACGTCAATTTATCATGATGAATATCATATTGCTTAGTGTCCTGCTCTTCTAGGGAACGATGTCCTCAAATATCAGCTGTTTAATGTAGATCATTTAAAGCAATTATCTGCTGATCCCAACATATTAGCAATATTGCTGTGCATCCCTACTGTAAAAGCTAACAGTCGAACAGCGTAGTTTGCAGCAGGGTAAACTAACCTAAATGGATTGTCTGGTTAGCAAGGAGCAAGGACCGGTTACCTCACTAATTTGTACATTGAATAGTAGCTCCGATTCGTGCTGTAGTGTTACTGTGGTTGCATTCCCAATATTGTGTGTTTTGGATATTTTAAGCATTCATTTTCTGTAGCTTGCACGCACTTGCTGAAGGAGGCATGCTCCGACTGTGATTGTGGATACCGGGTGAGTGGGTGCTGTTATTGACTACTGCTTCAAGCACACCATTATGAGCTAGATGAGACTCCGGTACAGCAGCTCGGCCTGTTTTTCTCAGCCCTGGCTGATGCTTCTCACATTTAAGCGTGTCATTGTCTAAAAGTGGTGTTTTCAGAAAAAGCAGACATTCATCCTAAACAAACGAGATCATGGGGAAGTGGTAGAAATATGTATTTACACACCTATTCAGACAGTGAGTTGCTGCATCATCACCTGATGTCACCAGCGGTTAACCTGACAAGACATACTTGTACACAAACAACTGATATCCTTGCAAAATAAATAAAATGAATGCATAATTCGTCGAATGATGCAATAAAATGAAAGTTTGTTCATATGAGTAGGCAGGATGGCAACCTAATTTTTATTATTTGGTGTATGTGGATTAAACCGTTAATGCGTGCACTTTCTTGAAATGAGGTCCGGCGCTTGTGTTTGTACACCGTTCAGCCATAAAATTAACACCACTGACTGGTAAAGTGAATAACACTGACTGACTAGTTATTTCACCTGTCAGGGGATATATTAGGTAACAAGTGAACAGACAGTTCTTGAAGTTGATGTGCTGGAAGCAGGAAAAACGGGCAAGAGTAAGGATCCGAGCCACTTTGAGGAGGGCCTTATGGTGATGGTTGGATGACCGAGTCAGGGCACCTTCAAAACGGCGGATTGAATGGAGTGTTTCACGTATGCAGTAGTGATTCAGGGAAGGAAAACTGGTGAATTGGTGACCGGGTCATGGGCACCCAAGGTTCACTGCTGTATGCGGGGAGTGAATGATAGCCTGTCTGGTCTGATCCCACATTAGAGCTACTGTGGCTTAAAACCTGAATGCTGACTCTGATAGAAAGGGGTCAGAACACACAGTGCACCACAGTCCAAGCTGTTTCAGCAGCATGTGGGACCTGCTCAGTATTTGACAGGCGGTGTTAATGTTATTTTACCCACATGTCGATCAGACATAAGTTGAAGAATAAAGATTTTTTAAAAAGTTTTTTGGTAAGAATGTGTTTACTCTACATCTCAGAATGAAAACCATACTGTAAGATGAATAAACTATATCTTCCTTAATATGCATTTATGGAGACTGGGTGTTAAATCTGTGGTAGACTGCAGTAAATCTTTATCCAGTGGAGTAAATCAGCCCATGAGGTTCCCAACAGCTAGTTTGTGTGTTACAGCAGCAAACGGACTGTCAAGTACTTTGGCCACAGGAGGCACGGTTTGGCTTTCTTATGATATCAAATATGCAAACATGAGGGGTGTTGCACAGAGTCCTTTCAGGCACCCAAACATACACACAAACACACACACACCTGAGGATTTGCATGGCTGGTGACTAATTTTATCCATGAGCCAATGTGCAAACAGAGTTCATGGAAAACCAACCTGTCCGTTATGGCAGCACAGCAAGCAAATTAGCTGTCACTGGTATTTCTGTTATTGATGCCGTTACTGCGCTCCTCCATGTGCTGGAACTTCTTTCTCTAATGATGGTACAGTTTTATGGCTGTAAAATTCCAATAATACCCAAATTGATCATTGATGTGAATTAAGCAATAAATAATTGCCTAATCAGCCTAAATGTGGCTGGTAAAAGTGGTAAGTTGTAAGGATGGGGTGCAGAATGTTGCAGATGTGACTGAGAATGTTCCAATGACTAGTAAATGTGATCCATAAGAAGCTTTAGTGCTTTTTTTTTTTTTTTTTTTTTTTTTTTTTTTTTTTTTTTTTTGGGGAAGAGGAGGGTTAACTCTAGGAGTTCTATTGAGTTGATCAATATTGATGCATTGGCCAAAACAGTGCATGATCGAATTTATCTATGGAAAAATCAAGATATGATTTTTACTTTTTTACTGTGTGCAGTGTGTTGCACTGAGAAATTGGTTTTGCTTATGACTACGCTGCTGTATTTGATCTTTTAATAATAGAATATTTACATTAACTTTTTACCTGTGAGTTAATGGTAATGTAGCAGATTGTGTGAACTTTCATAGTGACTGCAGACTTCAGTATAGAACCGATTTTGCGTCGGTGCAAATTTTATGCTTTTGAAAAGGATCAGCTCGTTGCTTAAAATAGATGATGTAGGATCGAATTGTGATAAATTTTGACTTGTACCCTTAGCTCATTCTGGGCAAATCCTGTGCAGTGTGAGCTGCATGGGAGTAGCTGTGGTTTGGTTTATCAGAACACCAGTGTGGAGGGTAAGCTACTGTTTACTGAGCATTCTGCTGCTTTAGAATCAACACAATGTTTTTAGGCTGGTCGAAGGTAACGTTCTTCCGTGGGAGGCTAGATTAGACTTGTGCATGTTGTGTTCTTTTGTCTTTTTAAGAAAATGCACCAGTGTTTATGACCTTCTCATATTTTTGAGCGGCCGACTAGATTTGCCTTATCTTTTACTACATGACTGTAGATATATACAGGTTCTTCATTCCCTTTGGCCAGACGCGTCAGAGACGCCATGTTGGAGTGGTCAAAATGATTGTTCAGTTATAGTGTGGCAGTTTAAGACACAACCTGCCCCAAATGACACCATTTAAAGAATATAGACTTTTGGATATGGACTGAATTATTAAGTAGTATGCGCTGGTCTGGTGCAGTTGCGTTTATGTTGGTTTTGTATTAAGTTTATACCATTTTATAAACTTTACAGGTGTCTTAATGACACATTTTTGACAGCTAGTTAATAACATGTGGGAACCTGATCACCTAGATAACTATGATCTGCAATATTCCCTTTGCTCAAGAGGAATTATCTTCCTATCATCAGATAGATACATAGATATAACTTTTTCCTCCCCCTGA
>JBBPDA010109282.1:0-10416 GCA_037974385.1 Arnoldichthys spilopterus
GTTAAATGCAGAGGTCACATTTCGTTGTGGTGCTTGAGTGTGTTCACAATGACAAATAGTTACTTTCACTTCACTTTTCTGATTTCTGTTTCAATTTCAGAACGGCAGGGCTCAACATTTGTGACATTCTAGAGGTTGACCATTATTAAGATCTGTGTGGTCATTTGAGATCTATGTTTATGTTCGAAGATCATCGAAGATGTTTATTTGTCACATACACTTGAGTAGTTATAGACAAACATTAAATATTAAGAGAGGGAAAAAAATTATATTTCTATAATAAATAAGATGAATTTAACAATAAGACGAGTGAAAGTGACTATTTGTCATTGTAAACACACTCAGGTATCACAAATGTGACCTCTGCATTTAACCCATCACACATGCACAAGTGGAGCAATGGGCAGTGCCAGGGAGCCAGTGTAGTGGGACAGTACCCCCGAGTTGCTTCTGAGACCGTGCAATAGTTTTAATCTGAATAGAGAAAAATATAATAAATAACATGAATCTAACAATAAATATTATGCACTGATCAGCCAAAACATTAACATCACAGACAGGTAAAGTGAATAACATTAACTATCTAGTTATTTCATTACAGTGGCCCCTGTAAGGGAGGTGGCGTATATTAGGCCACAAATGAACAGTCAGTTCTTAAAGTTGATGTGCTTGAAGCAGCAAAAATAGTCGAGTGAAAGGATCTTTGACAAGGGCCTTATTGTGTTGACTAGACAGCAAGTATAGCAGGGCAGTGGAGGCCTAGTGGTTAGGACGCTGTATTTGCGGCCTGAAGGTTACAGGTTCGAGTCCCGGCCCATCCAACTACCCTGCTCCCCAGGCACTGTTGATAGCTGCCCGCTGCTCCACGTGTGCACATGCATTTCATTGTGGTGCTTGAGTGTGTTCACAATGACAAATAGTCACTGCAGTAATAACTTTCACTTCACTATAAGCCTCTCCAAAACATGCGGTAGTTTGTACCTACCAGAAGTGATCCAAGGAACAGGAAGGACAACTGGGTTATGGGCACCCAAGGCTCACTGATGCATGTGGGGAGTGAGGGCTAGCCAGTTTGGTCTGATCCCTGTTGCACAAAATGTTAATACAGGCTCTGATAGTAAGGGGTCAGAAGACACAGTGCACCACAGTCAGAACTGCCAAAACAGGTGGTTTTAATGTTTTAATTAGTGTTGTTTAAATAAAATGATGAAATCTGATCATGATGAGCCTCAGAATTACATCTCCTGCACATGACATGTAGCACTTTTTTTGCAAAAAAAAAGAGAAAGCAATGTGAAAAGTCCAGTCGTCATTGTTGTGTCTGTGTTCGCTGTTTTACAGGCAAGCTGGACCCAAGTCACTCGGAATGGCAAAACACCTTACAAGAACAGCTCCATCAATGGGAGAAGAGATGAAAGGGAGAAGAGGTGAAGAAAATCTTTGTGACATTAGTTAATCGGGAACTCGACTGAAGCTGCAGGAGCGGTTTGTGTTGGTGACGGTCACTGAGATGCAAGCTTGTGTAGTCTACGATGTGGGTCTTCAGTTCCACAGACAGTGAGAGTCTCTGCAGTGTTAACTGTCAGGGGAAGTTCGCTGTCAAAACTGAGATGTCTGTCTTTGATTTTTGACAAGAGGGGTGTCCAGTCAAGATGCTCAAAGAGGCTGTGATCTGTGGTTGATCAGTGTAGATCGGTGAACAGGGGCTGCACCATTTTTAGCTTTGCAGGTCAACATCAATCTGATGCAGCACCACAGGAAGCAGGTGACGGGTTCACAGCAGTGCAGTGGTGCCTGAGAATGTTGGTGTTAATGATAAACTCCCTGCTGAGATGTTAAGCTGAGGCTGCTATATTCTCTTGGTTTGGTTAGACAGTTTTTGATGCTGCCACCAGATGGCGCTCTGCACTTACGTTTACATTCAATATGGGCTGAACTTCTTTATTGGAGAACAGTATGACTGAGCTAACCAGTGAGGAGCTAGTGGTGAGATTCTGGCACATGATGGTTTTTCCACAGGGTCATTGTCTAGAGGTCATTTACGTAAAATGTGACGTCAGTTCATCTCTGCTGCCATGACGAATTATGTCATTGCCTGTTTGCTCGGTTTCAGGACTGTCCTGTCAACCCCACCGAGGCCACAAGCCAGAGACCTGGCTCAGGTGAACGGGAGCCCCGCTAAGACAGGAGTGTCCCTCGTGGATCAAAACAAAAACAGGTGGGAAATTTGGGGGAGGAACTAGTTGAACGATTACACTAGATGAGCAGAGAACCAATGGAAGTCCTGGATTAATCAATTATTGCATTATAAACATTAATACACTGGTTGAAAACATTGGCATATTAGTTTTAATGTCTATATTAAAATCACACCACATTATTTGTGAGGTCGGAGACTTACACCACTGTGTTTCAGGTGGAGGCCCAAAAGAGCATCAGACACTTTGTGCCAGAGTGAAGAAGACAAGGATGCACCTACCATTAAGAAACAATGGGGTGAGTCCTGTCACGTTACACTGTAGATGGTCATTTTAACTGGAATATACAAGGTGACTCATAAGAGATAAGAGATTTTTATTGTCATTGTATCAGGATACAACGAAATTTGTTTGGTAGCTCTCAGGTACCAGCAGCAGAAGAAAGTATACTTAAAAGAAAAATACGAAAAATATAAAAATAACAATATAAAGTGCAAAGTACAATATAATAAATTATTCAGTATTGGAGTGAGGTAGATGAGGTGAGGTACAGAGATAAAATATATATATATATATACACACATATGCACACAGGCATATATAATATGTATAACACACACATGTATACACATAAGCATCATCAACTAGTTAAAATGGAATTCCACTGATTTTGCCAAATTTCTGCATATTTCAGTTGTTAACATGTACAGTCATTCAGAGGGGGGTTTGTCTGAATCAATCACTCCTGGGAAAATCTACCATCTGCCTATTCTTTACAGTGGTAGTGGAACCTGGGTCACAACTACAATACAAGTGCACAATAGATAGATAGACAGACTGATTGACGGACTAATTGATTGATCGAAAGAAAGCTAGACAGGCAGAAAGAAAGACTGATAGAAAGATAGACAGATACTTTATTAGTTCAGAAGGAAATTTAGGTACCAGTAATAAACACAACTAATAATGCAACTACACAAGATACAAATAACAGTAGAAACACTACACTGTACAAACTGTACAAATGCACTGTACCAAAAACACTAAGTAGGTTCAGGCTGTGAAATGCAGTCATAGTTATAATCTTACAGGTAATGTAGATGGTGCGGACAGTAGTTAGGCCAGTGCAAATAATATTAGTACTGAAGGGGCGAGTGGCACAGAATATGAGCCAGGAGTGACAGGAACTCTGTATGTCCCCCCTCCACCAGGAATGAATTTATTTGAAGGTTTGAGCCATAATCTTAGGCATCGGTCAGTGTATCCACAACCCTTTCTGTGTAGAACTTTATGTGAAGGAGCTTTTGGAGGCCGACGCCCGGTTCCACTCACAACCACTGAGCAACTCTGACTCCATACATTTCTCTAGAATTAAGAATTTCACAGATGACTAAATACATCTTTACCATGAAGAGACGCAGCAGAATCAGTGCAATGTTGCCTTTAAAGGTGGATGGTGAAGTCCAGCAGGTTTTGATCACACATTTCCTACATCACCACACTATGTCCACACTACAGGCAGTGAATGGGACGCCACCTGTAAAAGCTGAAACATGATATTTTCTGTGACGCAGTGACCGCGATTAAGGATAATGGTACACACACACACACACACACATTATCGAGAAAGCGCTGAAATGTCTTTACAGGGTGTTCCAGGTCATTGCGACCCCTGCTGTAGATCATGAGGGGGAAACCCCTCTAATGACACTAATGGCAGACGTAGCATCTGTACCAATGTTTATTCGTTTCCTAATTTTTGGTCTTTGTGTATTTAGTGCACTACGCTGCCCCATTAACGTTTCCAGACATGCTTTATACTCCATAACATGCCGAACAGTGACGCACATGCAAGCTTGGCCTTATTATCTGCAGCGAATTATCATGTAGCTAACGAGGGAAAGTGTGTCCTATTAGGAGCCGCCGCCTCACGCAGGCTTTAATGAGCTCTTAAAGTTGGAAATGCTCTCGCTCTTTCTCTTTTTCTCACTCGCTGCACCCCTCTACCCCACCCCCACCCCGCATGATTTTTCTGTGCTCTACATTTTGCTGGAAAACTGCAGAATTTTTCCTGGCTGCATAATGCTGATAAAGGAACAAATCCTTAACTCGCTCAGTTCGCTCGCTTTATGGACCTGTTAAAAAGATCCTGTTGTTCTCGTAGTCCATTTTCTTTCTCCCGTTCGTCCATTTATCTGTCCCCAGAGTACGTGAAGGTCACCAAGTGGTCAGCTATTTATTTATTTGTTATTTATTTATTTATTTATTCATTCATTTTTTTATTGTAATTTATTTATTTGTTCATTTACTTATTTATTTGTTTGTTAATTCATATATTTATTTGTTTTTGTTTATTTGTTTATTTATTAGGTTGTTTTTATTTCTTTATTTTTATTTCTTATGTATTTGTTTATTTATTTGGTTGTAATTTATTTATTTGTTTATTTATTAATTTACTTGTTATTTATTTGTTTATTCATGTTTTTATTTGTTTGTTAATTTATATATTTATTTGTTTTTGTTGATTTATTAATTTGTTGTAATTAATTCATTCATTCATTCATTTGTTATTTTTTTATTATTTATTTGTTAATTCATTTATTCATTTGTTTGTGTTTTTATTTATTTGTTTGTTTATCTTTATTTATTTTAATATTTCTTTATTCATTTGACATCTGTGAGAACGGGAACATCATAATCAACATTCTTTCCGAACAATCATGCTTTTATTATTTTTGCCTCCTCTCTCTGCAGGATCTGATCCCACCGAGACGTTGAAATCATCTCAAACGGATGACGAGGAAGAAGAAAACGGGGACAAACAGGCCGTTTCTCCGGTGAAAGAAACCAATGGACCAACCAAGGTCAGCTGGCAAGAACCGGTCAGAAGCCTCCGTTGCTTTTCTGCAGAGCATTTCCATTTCAGTTTTAGCGCCTTTTTAATGCAGTACATATCCACCACAACACTTGTAGGTCCGGTTTGTGCATTATGCCCATCCTCTCCCAAAGGAGCAGTAGCCTCAAAACTTGCCGTGGGTTCGATCCCAGCTGCCTCCGTTGTGCCACCGTGTGTTGCATTGGCTCTGCAGCAGATTGACTGTAGAGATGTAGGGGACAGATTTTTCCTCTTGCACCAAGCGTATGACTCCCGTTCAGTGATTAGATGTTTTTAGTCTTTGTCCTTTATCCATGTCTTGACTAGCAACATTTTGGGGGAAACTGGTGAAAACATTTCTCTAGACTTTTCTAACCCCAGGACTTTCCCTTTAATATGTGGCTGGTGTAAATGACATTAGCTGAAGTGACATAATATGAATATTTCTGTTTTCTCTTCTTTCCAAGGCTGTAGGGGCTAAAGGGAAGGGAGAAAGTGCTCAGCCTTCTTTTACTAAGTCCACAAAAAAAGAAGGGCCTGAGAAGAAGCACGTGAGGACCCCTGTAGAGAAATCTCCCTTTTCCATGCCTGCCAGAAAAGTTGGTAACGAATGCTCATATTCCAGAAGGAGGATCAAACTGAGACTCTCGTTGAAGACCTACTCAAGGATCAAGCAGAGCTCCACAGAACCAAGTATGTAGAACTGTTGTTCCTATTTTCTTTCTTTCTTGCTTACTTCCTCTTCCTGTGCATTCATCCATATCTGGCTAATAATGGAGTAATAGGACTACACGTCATACAACATACTTGTATTGGGATTATAGTGAAGTGAAAGTGACTATTTGTCATTGTGAACACACTCAAGCACCACAACGAATTGTGACCTCTTCATTTAACCCATCACACGTCCACACGTGGAGCAGCGGGCAGCTATCAACAGCACCCAGGGAGCAGTGTAGTGGGACGGTACCTTGCTCCAGGGAACCTCAGTAGTGCCCGGGCCGGGACCATTAGGCCTCCACTATAGTAGTACGTATTGCAAAGGCTGCAGTAGGTTGACTGGATGCTCTAAACTGCCCATAGGTGTGAATGGTTGTCTATATGTAGCCCTGTGATGGGTTGGCCTCCTGTCCTGCCTGAGGCCCGTAGTCAGCTGTGATTGGCTCCTGGTTTTCTCATTTGGTATTTGTTCGTAGGTAAGAGCCGAAGCTATGCACACTCAAGAGCCAACTTATGAACATTTGAGTGCTGACATGTTTACGCAAAATAGCTGGTTATTATTCCGCCATAGACGCTTTTTAAATAACTTTTTAGTGTTTAAATTTAAGACAAAGCCTGCGTCGATATTGGTGAACGAGGCCCAATGCGTTTAATTGAGTCCACCTCCTTAGTCCACTTGGGGGAAGCCATGGCCTAACGCTTACAGAAGTGGGTTTGTGACCGAAGGGAACACCCATGGACGAAGTGCCCTTGAGTAATACACCAAACCCAACCCACCGCTCCCCAGGCGCTGTGACGTTGGCCGCCCCATGTTCCTGGTGTGTGTGCTCACTGATGGGTAAAATGTAGCAAGTCATTTACATTAAAAGAGGATCATTTAAATATTAAAAATAAGCAGCAGATAAGCCCCGCCCATTCTCGATCATGCGAAAGTGACTCACTGTGAACGCACGTGATCTCTGCATTTAACCCATCACTTGTGCACGTGTGGTGTGGTGGGCAGCTATCAACAGCGCCCAGGGAGCAGTGTAGCAGGACGGTACCTTGCTCAAGGCCACCTCATTAGTATCCGGGTCGGGACTCGAACCTGCGACCTTCACATCAGACCTAATTTACATATATTGCTCTTAAAGGCACAGTAACAAAAAAAAAAAAATTCAAATCGATAAAGAGGCTGGAAATGGGTTTTGGTGCACAAAGCCACATAAACACCAGTGGACATGGTCTGGGCCCTGTAATGTGAAAAGCTACATACGTCTGAGGTTTAGGGGGTTAAAAGCAGGACGTGCACATAAATGTCGGTCTCTGAGCCGAGAGTAGAGGCGGATTACAGTGTGAGCGACTTCCTCTCGGGATGATGATGATGATGATGGTTCAGAGACTCCTGCAGGATACTGGTATAAAGGAGAAAAGCCTCTCATCCTGTGCAGATTAGTACAGCTCAAAGCCCCTTACTGCCTTGTTTACAGGACACCAGGTCAGACAAACTCCTCAGCTCCCCTCCCTTAACCTTCAGGAAGCCGAATGCAGTTTAGAATCACGGTCTTATTAATAACTTTGTCTTTTGCACACGTACAGAACTTGTTTCCAGCCAATAGTGTCTCTCCAGTACATATAAGATACAGACAGTACAGTACAATACACATATGGTACAACATGATACGTATTAGATTGTATACACTACAGAACATGATCTACACAGGAATATGAAGAATACAGTGTGAGTAATATAGAATATACAATCAATAGCCATGAAATTAGCACCAAAAAGTTATTTTTATTTAATGTTTTATGTTGATATTGAGAAGTTACTCAATTATTTACTGTAAGTATTTATTATAAATATTATTTTGTCAAGTTATTAGCATTCTGGCTCTCCATGAATTCATTATAATTGAATTCTTAATGTTACAGGTTTAATTTGGGAAAAATATTTTTACTGTATAACTACAGTTCCTGACGCTCACATTTACCTCCTCGTTCAACCACCCTCGTTATTACAGTAGTGTGACTGTAATATATATATGTATATTTTTATTTCACCAAAACTACTATTATTCATCCATATATTTATTTTCTAAACCGCTTGTTTAATGTCAGGTCGTTGGGAAGCTGGAGCCAGTCCCAGCCGAGGCAGGGTGCACCCAGGACAGGAGGCCAACCCATCACAGGGCAACACATAGACAGACAAACATACACACACACACACACACACACATACACGCACGGGCAATGTAGAGAATCCATCCAACCTACTGCAGCCTTCGGACAGTGGGAGGAAACCGGAGCACCTGGAGGAAACCCGGGTTTCCAATTCTTTTTAATGCCCTTTAAATACACCAATCAGCCAAAAGATTAGCACCACTGTCACACAGGTGAAGTGAATAGCATTTACTGTCTAATTTTTTCATTACAAAGGCACCTGTCAGGGGGGTGGGATATATTAGGCAGCAGGTGAACAGTCTGACTGGCTAGACAGAGTCCGAGCATCTCCAGAACAGCAGGTCTTGTAGAGTGTTCCAGGTGTGCAGTAGTTAGCACCTACCAACACTGATCCAAGGAAGGACAACTGGTGAATCAACGACAGGGTCCTGAGCACCCAAGGCTCACTGATGTATGTGGGGAGTAAAGGCTAGCCCATCTGGTCCACAGAAGAACTACTGTGGTTTCAAAAGTGATGCTGACTCTGACAGGGAGGGGTCAGAACACACAGGGCACCACCGAGCTGTTTTTGCTACATAAGGGGGACCTACCTAATTTCAGGCAGGTGGTCTTAAGGTTCTGGCTGATCTATGTATTTATGCTTGACATGTTCTTTTTTATTAACTGTTCCAGTTCAGCCTGTATTGCTGTCGAAGTGGGCATGCATTGTATCGGGGGTCCTCAGTGGAGCAAATCACCATCCGTCACTACCCCTAACTCTGCTTTTTGTTATTCATAGCGACGTGCTATCGATTCTCTCACCCTCCCACTGTGAGGAGACGGATCTGGTTAATTCAGTCTGCAGACACGCAGCTCAGTTCTGCTCCAGCACCTTTCAAATCCCTCTCACTCCAATCCTGTTCCCTCTTAGTGCTGCAGGACACGAGTGGACACCGTCAGGGACACTGTACAGAGAGAGAGAGAGAGAGAGAGAGACCGTGAAAGGATAGAGGAATGGAAATGAGAGCAGCGCAGGGATGACGATATGTAAGATGGAAGAGGTGATGCATGAGAGATGGAAGTAGAGGCTTGAGCCTGCGACCTTCAGTTCACAAGGGCGACGTCCTAAGCAGTAGGCCTCCACTGCACCACCGAAAAGATGAAATAATGGGCAGGTGGATGAGAGGACAGGGAAAGAATAGGGAAGGGAGGATTAGCAAAGGAAAACTGGCTGTGTGCTGCAGCCATAAGGGGGCAGTGTGGTGCTGCACCTCCAGTGTGCTGGCCATAACATTAACACCACCTGCCTAATACTGAGCGTATCCCTCCTGCTGTTGGAACAGCTCTGACTGTGGTGCCACAGTAGCTTTTCCGAAGGCCAGATGGACTCGCCTTAACTCCCTGCGACCATCAGTAAGTCTTGGGTGCCCATGACGCTGTCGCTCATTCACTAGTTGTTCTTTCTTGGATCACTTTTAGTACGTACTAACTACTGCACACCTGGAACACTGCCATTCTGAAGATGCTCTGACTCCATCACAGTAAGGCTCTTGTCAAAGTGGCTCAGGTCATTTCGCTTCCAGCATATCAACCTCAAGAACTGACTGTTCACTTACTGCCTAATATATCCCGCCCTCCTGACATGTGCCATTGTCATGAAATAACTAGAGAGTCAATGTTATTCACTTCTCCTGCCAGTGGTGTTAATGTTATGGCTGATGGTGATGGTCAAATAGTGGTAAGTGAGGGGGACAACGTTTTCTTTGGTCAGTTTTTCCTCACTACATGAGTATTTCTGACACCTTCATGGAAGCCACTTTCTGTGAGGGAGCTTTTGGAGGCCAGACCTCTCGAGAAGTCCGGTTGCAGTGAACAGTACTGACCTGGTGCACGAATATAGTGCAGATCTTCTCTAATCATCTGTGTGTTTCTTACAGTTGTCCTGTCCAGTGATGATGAGGATGAAGGAGGAAAGGAGGGACGTAGTGACCGAACGGGAGGTGCGAGCGCTCAGCTGAATAAAGAACCCGAGGTGAGAGTTTTAAGGGTTTGAACACTATTGGAACCACACTGAAGTTCTTGATTTGGCCACCATGAGCTTGGGAGATGGATGATGCTGTTACTTGACTGGTTCTAAAATTCAGAGTTAGATGATGAACCTTCCCAAGCTGCCAGTAAGGCCAGTGCTCCATCATGCGAAAGGTGTTTACATGTAATGGTGCACGTACCCAAATAGTGAATGCGTCACTTATTCCAAGTATTCAGACCGTCCCTCTTCTGCCTAGATTCAGTCGGTCAATAAGGACAAATTCTCCACGATCTCTCCTAGTACATAACTCCAATCATGTTTCCTTAGATGGTCTGTAATGTCCCAGTGTTGTCTGCAGTAAAACAACCCCAGTGGAGGCCTAGTGGTTAGGACACTGCCTTTGCGACCTGAAGGTCGCAGGTTCGAGTCCCGGCCCGGGCACTACTGAGGTA
>JBBPDA010109283.1:0-10415 GCA_037974385.1 Arnoldichthys spilopterus
ATAGATAGATAGATAGATAGATAGATAGATAGATAGATAGATAGATAGATAGATAGATAGATAGATAGATATTTGAGTTAGTCTGTGTGTATGAGAGAGAGAGAGACAGAGAGAGAGAGACAGAGAGAGAGCGAGCGAGTTGTTGAGTGTTGGTTCACACACCTGCCGCAGGTTCATCTCTACACACACCAACACTAGTCTCGGATTTGGAGTGTGATAAAAAGCCCATTGCTGCTCTTCCATCTTCCCAAGAATACACTCTCATTTACACCTCCGCCACAGCACCTCATCTCCTCCCTCCACTGGAGCAGCAGAAAAAAACGACCCGCTCCATCTCTCCGGGGGCAGGGGAGCCAGCCCATCACCATGACAACGGCCTGTTAGAGCACCATCGGGACGAGCAATCAATAGACACTAAAAAAAGAAGTGAGGAACTGGATTCAAGCTTGTTAGAACACTTTCTACCCTCATTTGTGTGCTGTGTTAAAAAAGAGGGGGGTGTGATATGTGTGTGCTATTTGTGTGCCTCTTTGAGCGCTGAATTTGTTGAGGAGCAGTGAAAAGGGAGCAGTAATGCAGCTGCTGCATCTCACATGTTTATTGGAAAAGTGACAACAGGAAATCTCAATGATTCTCATCCATTACGGAACATCAAGTTCAGCTTCAGCATCACTGTAATAAAGCCGCACCGTTTACTCCCCGGTCCATACAGTTCATATATCCTGGCTGTCGGAGAAAAACCCCACTTCTTCAAAGTGGTAATTTAACAGGAGAAGGAGAAAATCTCTATTTATTATGGCGGTTAATGTGAAATTATGTTTTCCCAGGTAATTCTGGGCCGTTTGTCTTGGTCCGTTCATCAAACAATTCCAGTCTAAAGGCCAGATGGTGGTTTCAGATGATATTAGATCATAAATGACAAAAAACGGAGATACAAGGTTTTTTTCTGATAGTAACAATATGGAAACTGGGCACCCCAGTGGGCAGCAGTGCAGTGGTCCAGGTTCTGAATCAACACAAATTAAACAAACAAACAGGTAAAGCAGGTAATGGATGTGAATGAAACTGGAGACGTATAAAACAGATCAGAGCTTGAGGTTCCTGCTCGGTTTCTGCTAGGAACATGTTACCACCACTGCTGTCATTTTGGGACGTGGAGGAAGCTGGAGCCAATCCCTGCTCACTACGGGCCCAAGGCAGGGTTCGCCCAGGACAGGAACCCAACCCATCACAGGGCAACACAGAGACAGACAACCACTCAAACTTACATCTATGGGCAATTTAAAGCAACCAATCAACTTATTGCAGCATTTGGACCCATGCGACCACAGGGAGAGCTTGCAATCTCCACACAGAAAGGCACCCAGGGATCGAACCCAGGACCTTCTCGCTGTTCTAACCACTGTGCTGCCCCATACAAAGCATTTTATATATAATTTCATTGTTTTCAAGGAGCTTTGATTTTTATTTTCCTTTTATTATTCTTTGTTTTTCTCTTATTTAATTGATTTATTTGATGAATTTTTTAAACCATATTTAACTTCTAAAAAAACATCTATTACTTTTATTTGCTTTTACTGACAGCATTTGTGTGTGTTGTAAAGCACTTTGAGATGCATTTAAATGTATGAAAGATAAATAAAGTTTAATAATATTATTATTACTCTATATGCATTGTAGGAATAAAAATATGATCATTTGGAAATACTCTTAAAATTTTAAACTCATTACACAATTATTTATATCCATGTGTATGAGTAAGTGTAACTAGTTATTGTCATTGTAAATAAGAGACATCAGAGTAAATAATCAGTTCAGTATATTTCAATAGTCCATTTCTTTTATATGAATATCGATGGTTATTCCGGAGTTTTTATTTACTGTTACCTTGTCACAACAGCTTGAATAATTTACTATGTGAAAATTCAACAAGACCAACATTGTACTTTATGGATACATTTATTCAAAACATCCACATGATGTATTATCAGACTGTGCCTTCAAACCTAGTGAATTGACTGAAAGGGTGCACAAACTTTTGCACACGCCACATTTAATCCACATACACAGACATACACCAACAGTTCTGTAAGATCCAATCAAATTCACCTTCACAGGTGGACTCATTCAGTCCAGCATTCATTATCTGTTCTGGAGAGTCCTCCAGCAACAGCTGTCCACCCCTGGAGACTCATCACACTTGCAGCTCCACCTCAGTGGGAAAGCAGCCACTGGCAGTGCAGTGCAATTCAGAAGAGTCTGATTCAGCATAGGGCCTAATTGGATCCTGATCAGTGGAGTCTGATTCTGTTCACTGCGCATTTTGATTCAGTTCATCAGAGTCTGAATACGTTCATCAGAGTCCGAATAGGTTCATTAGAGCCTGATTCAGCTCAAAAGTGTCACACAGTTTGATTTAGTTTAGTATGGAGTCTGATTCAGCACCCCATGGAGTCTGAATCACCTGAGTCAGTTGTCTGATTTACAACCCCATGTTTAGCACTGTGTAGAATCCTCTCTTCTCTGTTAACATCTGAGAACTGAGGAAACCAGACTTTTGGGAGAGGAATGTTGTCCCATTCTAGTCTAATATAAGTTTCTAGCTGCTCAACAGTCCTGAGTCTTTGTCGTTCAGTTGAGTCTGATTAAGTTCACTTCTCTCCCAGATTCTTTGTCTGTCCACACAGTCTACACAATGCCTGTACTGCACGTAGAGGCCCTTCAGCCGCACTTGAGGTTCGGATGATCCAGGACGACAGCTGCTGAGGCCAGCTGGGCAGAGGGCTGCAGAGTCGTTTCAGTGCAAATAAATTAAAGTTAGAACAAAAACGGCCAGTGAATGAAAAGTTTATATTCTATGGCAAATTTCCCCAAAAGTATCATAAATTACTTAGGCTGCAAAGATGAGAGATTAGAGAAAAATGCAGCAGACATCCTGCTGTTTATTTCCCCTTATCTACGCCGTATTATCAGACTGTGTGTGACATGTCTCGTCCCACGTGTCCCTCGTCTGTTTATGTTTTGTGTTCCATGTGTTTCCTTGCCTCGTATTCGTTCTGTCTAGCCACGCCCTAGCCCCGCCTCACAGCTGTGTCTCGTCTCTCATCTCCTCCCCGTGTTCAGGTGTTCCTCGTTTGCCTCCCTATTTAGTCTCACGTGTTTTCCCTAGTCCCTGTTGGTTCTCTGTGGTATACGGGTCGTCTTGCCCCATGGTTTCAAGTTTCTGTTTTGTATTCCAAGTTATGTTGATTTCGTAGTGTTTATTGTTCATTTGATTAAAACCCCCAACTTAACTTATTTTGCATTTGCTTCCAAATCACCCACGTTCATTACACTGTGCCTTCAGTCCAACTAGTGGATTGGCTGAAAGGGTGCACAAACCTTTGCATATGCCACATTTCTTTTTTCAAAAAAATTTGCAAATGGCTGCCTGAATGACTATTTGTCATTGTGAACACACCACAGCACAGCACACGGTGCACCACAATGAAATGTGACCTCTGTATTTAACCCATCCGTACAGGAGCAGTGGGCAGCTGATGTGGGCAGCGCCCGGGGAGCAGTGCTTGGGGGGGATTTGAGCCAGCAACCTTCAGGTCACAGGGGAAATTTCCTTAAACCTTATAGCACCAGTGTCCCAAATGGGTTATCGAGCATTAAAATGTGAAGAAATGTGTCATATTTTAGGTTCATGACATCATTTGACCATGGTGCACACATTTTCACATACAACTGTCTATAATGATAAAAGGCCTTATGCAGAAGCATTACACCCACTGTTGTTCATCGCTCTGGATAAGAGCATCTGCTAAATCCTGTAAATGTAAATGGAAGCTGTATTCCATTACATAGTAGCTGAGGCTTGATTGTTTTGATTTCACTCCCTGAGGCTTTTTTATGGCTTTGTTTATAACCTTGTGCATTTGCTTCAGTGCCAAAGTAAAGAAAGTTCCGGTACTCACACTTCACATAAGGATGTGCTTTGAAGAAGGCTGTTCATGGCGACTCAGGCTGTGGTTGTGAAAAATGGTCTCTAACTGAAGGCTTCCCCTGACTGAGCTGTTTAAAGTACGTTTCCTGATTCATCTGGCACCAAAATGAGCTTTTGAAACCTTTGATAAGTGAATTCCCGGAAAAAGAGATCAAAAGTTAAACCAGAAGTAGAGAGTGTATCCCAGTGGGATGCTCTCTATTATAGTCCCTTGGAAATTCCACTGCCTCTGTACATTTCCACCAGAATTCCCTTTAGATGGGCCTTCCCAAATTTAAGATGGCCATGGCCCAATTGGAAATTGAAAGTTATTTGTGACCCACGTAGACCTTTAATCACTCCGTCCATTACGATTGCCCATCAGTGATGAGATTCTGGATCAAAAATAGGTCAGATAAACAAATAATGCCATTTAATTCCCGTAACTTTGTTTTATTAGTTCTGATGACTTCTTTTTAATGTAAATATGTAATTATATTTTTTATGATAATTTCAAATTTAATTACAAATATAAACATGAAAAATGTTGTATTTATGTATTGTAAATGACCTCTCATGGCCCGTCTGCAGTACCTTCACAGCCCACCAAGGGGTTATGCCCCACACTTTGGGAAACACTGCTCTAGTTTATCCAGTGTCTTAACAGGCCAACGTTGCTCATGTAATAAATATTTATTAGAGTGGCAGCATTTACAAATTTACACTCCTGTTAGAAAGACAGGAGGCAAGACAAGAAATGACATTAACAGAGGCAAGCTCTAAACACAAGGTAGAAAACATGAGAATAGAATTTCTGCTAAACATTACAAGTCACTTCTGCTGGAATAGGTGTAAACTTTGAAGCTTTCACTAAAAGGACAGAAAAGTACAGTAAAAAGCCATGTTTTATCTTCTGTATCGCAACTATCCGTACGTATTTTAACAGACAAAAACATTTACTAGACCAAAAAATAAGTAAAAAAGCTGCGAAATAATATGTACATCAATTTCAAATCTACATTATATTACACTTTCAGTCTCACTCGTTCGTTCACTCTTTCGTACATACACAAACAGCTCTTAGTTCCAGTAGCATACACCTTTGCATGGACTCATGCTGTGTAGCATTCATTATCTGTCCCAGGGTGTCGTCCAGCAACAGATATCCACCACTGGAGAGCCATCAAATGTGCAGCTCCACACCAGGTGACAGGGCAGTTCAGTTCAGAAGACTCTGAAATTCCTGCTTCGTTTCGGTGGAATTAGATCCAGTTCAGCAGATTCACAGTCTGATTCACTTTGGCCTGGAGTCTGATTCGGTTCAGTGCAATCTGATTCAGTCCAATCAGTGCAACACACAGTGTGAATAAGTTCGGTGTGAAGTCTGATTCACTTCAGCTGGATGTCTGATTCAGTTCTGCGGATTCTGATTTAGCTTAGTGTGAAGTCTGATTTGGTTCAGTGGAGTCTGATTCACTTCAGCTGGACGTCTGATTCAGTTCTGCGGATTCTGATTTAGCTTAACGTGAAGTCTGATTCAATTCAGTGGAGTTTGATTTACTTTAGCTGGATGTCTGATTCAGTTCCATGGAGTCTGATTTAGCTTAGTGTGAAGTCTAATTCGCTACAGTGGAATCTGATTCAGTTCAGCAGACCCTGTATCAGTTCAACACAGTTTGATTCAGTTCAGTGTGAAGTCTGACTCAGTTCAGTGAAGTCTGATTCAATTCAGTTCTTTCACAGATTCCTTATCTGTCCACACAGTCTACACAGTGCCTGGATTGCACTTGCTCAGCTCATAGAAGCCCTTCAGTCGCGCTCTCCTTAGATACTCCAGCACGACAGCTGCTGAGGCCATCACTCCCAGACCAACAAATGGAGCAATGAAGATATTCCAGCTGGGTGAAGGGCTGGAGAATCGTTCTACAGTGCAAATAAATGAAGCAGATTACTAAGCAGATTACTAAAAACTGCCATCTGTTCAAGTTTTTCCCATAAAGCATCATAACTAGGTCTGCAAAGATTAGTCAAGAATGTTGATTAGTTGTTGATGATGTTGATTATGAAAAATAGTTAGTACTATTTGCTTAAAAGTGAGGTTTTTTAAAATGCCCTGTGCATATTATACATGTGGTCATTCTGGTAGACTGCAATACACTAAAGCAATGGTCACCAACACTGGTTCTAGAGATCTACCATTCTGTTGAGTCCACTCTAACCACACCTGCTCCAGCTCATTAACTTCCTTAGAAGTCTTTGATTGGCTAGAACAGATTCATTAGTGCTGAGCAATGGGGAGGAACAGCATTAAATGCATATAAGAACTAAACTCTGGAGGACAGTAGATCTCCAAGAGGAGAACTGGTGCTCACTTTACTATTTAATGAAGTGTGGGGAGGATATGGCTTTCATGGTGATGGAACAAAGTAAGAGGAGAAAGTAAAGAACAAAATGGCTCAATCTCTCAATTACTCAAATAACACCTGATTGGTCTGATTGTGGAAATAATTGGTAGTTGTAGCACCAAACTAAATTTTGTCACATTGATTGTTTACAAGACAATCTTAACCCCAATAAGCTTTGGAACAATGTTCCAGTTTGTTTTCCCTTACCTGTTACATGGATGGTGAAGACCTCAGTATCATAGCCCAGGGTGTTGGTGACATTGACCTGGTAGAGCCCTGTGTCATTAGGTGTGAGGTTGATCAACAGAAAGGTGCCGTTAGGGGAGTAGATATCGATACCACTGTCCAGCTTTCTCAGAATAATAGCAGGTGGGGGGAAGCTGACCCAGTGGCAGCAGATGGTAATATTCTGGCCCTCCTGTACCTGCGTGGATGGGAATATCATCACCGTAGTGTTCCTGGGCGGTGCTGTGGGTAGGACATAACAAGACAAGATTGAAATGGTCAAAATGGTCCATTACCAACTGGACACTTTATGGATGTAGTATGAAAAAGACAACAGTGGACAGTGTTTCCTAGTTCACACACAGAAACCCCTAGACCCCTTATACAGGTCACCAAAACCTGTACCATCTATTTGGTTTTCTTGGTTTTTTGTGTTACTGGGTGTTACTGGGGCCTGTCTAGTGGTCTCCATTGACAAAGTAACTAATGCAGATAACACAGATAACATGGGCCGTGTTGTACTAGTGGTCAGGGACTTGCCCATTTGATCAGAGTTCAAGTCCCAATCCTAGGTTCAAGTCCAAGCCCAGGTACCACTGAGGTACCCATGGGCAAGGTCCTGCTGTTGAAAGCTGCCCACTGCTCTACTTGTGGATGGGTTAAATGCAGAGGTCACATTTCATTGTGCCCTTTGTGTGATGTGGTGTGTTCCCAATGAAAGTCACTTTTAGATTAGAGGAAGACCCATATTCAAGACTCATATACAAGTCCAATTTTCTCGACAAGGAATAAACCTAGTCTTGGACTAATTGCAAGTCCCTATAAGAAATTCCCTGTTAGTCTAAGCTTAGGCTTAACCAGGTTCTAGGAAACAGGGTTTAAGAGGTTAAAGCAAGAAACACAATGAAGTGCAATGGAGTGCTGGATCTCCAGAGCCCTCCAGGATCAATGCTCTGTGTTCCTCTCCTGAATATAATCAGATCATGATCATTATGGAGAAGCAGCGAGAAAACTAAAGTGTAATGAGTTAACACGTATTAGAACACTCATGTCCGGAGGTCAGTATAAGGCGATTGTGTGAGGAGACTCGTTACTCTTACCTTGCACAGTAATCTGGACGCTAGCCATCTGACTGCCATATTGATTGACAGCCTCACACATGTAGACCCCTGAGTCAGCCAGCTCAGCAGAGGGGATTGTGAAGGAGGTTTGAGTGCCCTCACTGGACGCTAACTCTGTGTCTTTACCATCCAGCAGCTTTCTTAATACCACACGCCCCTCTGGAGAACTGTCAGTCAGACAGAAGAAGTGGACAGATTCTCCTTCCTTCACTTCCTCCTGGGGGCTCACAGTGATGATGGTCTGTCTGGGAGAATCTGCACAGAAACAGCAATACCATCAGGCTTGACCAGCGTAGGGTGGTAAACCCCTAAATGAGACACTATGAACCTGTGATAATGTGTCCAGTAGCAGAAGGTTTAGGCAACTTTTGCCACTCACATTAGGCTCATTTGTGACAATCTTCATCAATCAGCTTTGCTAGCTTATAAGATGGATATACTTACATCGATCAGCCATAACATTAAAACCACCTGCCTCATAATGAGTAGGTCCTCTTGCTGCTGAAACAGCTCTGACTGTGGTGCATTGTGTGTTCTGACCCCTTTCTATCAAAGTCAGCATTCACATTTTTTGCAGCAGGAGCTCCTCTTTGTGACTGGACCAGACAGGCTAGGTCAGGCTTTCACTCAGATGCATCAGTGCGTCTTGGGTGCCCATGACCCTGTTGCCGGTTCACCAGTCGTCCTTCCTTGGATCACTTTAGTAGCTACTAACTACTGCACATCAGGAACGACCTGCCGTTTTGGAGTTTCAAGAACTGACAGTTCCCTTGTGGCTTAATATATCCCACCCTCAGACAGGTGCCATTGCAACGAAATAACTAGACAGTTAATGTTATTCACTTTAACTGTCAGTGGTTATAATGTTATGGCTGATCGGTGTGTGGATATGTGACCCATGTGTATATAAAAAAAAAGCACATGAAACTCCCTGAAAAACTGCATTCACTCACAGTGCACTTCCAAAGTGGTAGATGCCATCTTCTCTGTGAGGGTGGCGGGCACCCCATCCATCTTCAGTGACACTCTACAGGTAATTGTCTTCTCACGGTCAGTGCCATCAGGTTGGTAGGAGAAGACTGAGCTTAAGTTCTGCAGTCCATTGGCAAACGACAATGCCTCTGAGTATATTTCAGTTTCTCCTTCCAGCCACTGCATGTGGAAATGGTTGGCTGGGAACACGTCATGGACCGTGCAGGTCAGGTTGGTCATCTCACCCTCCACAGAAGGTCCAGACTTGTGGATGGTAGGATTTGAGGGGAACGCTTTTGGAGAAAATGAGAAACACCAAGTTCCATTTGAATCTAAGGAGGAATCTGACCAACAAAAGCTGAAGCACATCATTCTGTTGAAAAATGTAAACAAACGTCCTCTTACATAAAACCTGTGACCTCATGGCAGTAGTAGAGGCAGAACAGAACTTTTTCGAGGGGAGAGTCAGTAAGCTCAAAGTTAATAATGTTCCAAGTTAGAAGAACATGTAATGCTGATGGCCCCTCACTTCAAGGTCCTTGAAGATGCTTTTATCATTGTTCCTTTTCATCCTCCCAAATAACCACATCAGCAGCTGCTTCTTATCAGAGCTGGAGTAAACTGCTTTCAGAACTTCTCACAAAACCACATTCAGTGAGTGTGTGATTATTTGTGCACTCAGGTCTGGGCACATATCCTGTTTGATAGAGACTGTAGTAGGAAGGGAGCAGATTCTATCATGCTCGCCAAGGCTATTTCACCAAAAGTACACGACGACCAGTTTTGTGCATAGATTTTGTCCACAGTCAGTAAACTACTTTTCTACCACTTATACAAAAAAAAAAGAAAAATTGTTACGTTTTAAGCAATAATTCAGCAAAAACATGTACAATATTGCAATCAGATATGAAATGTCTGATGTTTGCTTCTTTGCTTTTGCTCTGGCACTACTAGGCCAATGTTAATACCCCAACAGTTACCACTGATCACACCAAATTCTTGAGTCATCACTTATACCTCAAGCCATAGAGTTTATTCATCTCAGACCTGCTTATGAGGTTTCTGACACTGCATGACACACTTTCCATAAACAATAACAAACACGACCCCATTTCCTTTTGCTCTGAATCTGATCGCCGTGAACATGCCCAGAAAATTTGTCTCTAACCAGAATTGTGGGTGTTGCTTAGAAGGAATAGTGTAACATCATGGATAAACAGCCGCTAAGTCACTGGTGGCCTTATTTGAGCAGGTGCATGTGAACACTTCATTCTATGCTTAATATATACGTTAAATAGTTGAGATACAGCAGAAAGTTGGATCGTGCAAGGCTGAAGACTGGCTACTATTTTGCAATAGACTCGGGGGTTATGTGACCTTTTATTAGTATATTAATATAGTATTTTATTATCACTTTGAATCCAGTATATATGTTTTTAAATACTAAAGTAACTTTAGTAGCCAAACTACATTTCTGCCTTGGTTTCCTTTGCTGTAGTTCAGCTTCTTCCAGTATGATGAAGTTGGTTTTAAAAAAAGCTATGCTTTCAAAGTAGCTTCCCCATCTTTGTAGATAA
Source organism: Arnoldichthys spilopterus (assembly GCA_037974385.1). NCBI lineage: Eukaryota > Metazoa > Chordata > Actinopteri > Characiformes > Lepidarchidae > Arnoldichthys > Arnoldichthys spilopterus. The sequence continues at coordinate 10,271 of JBBPDA010109283.1, forward strand.
CAGTGTCATACGATGTCAATTCCCGTCAAATCACATACACAAGTCTGAGATAATTTAACAGTGTGTGATAACTTTTGTATTATAATAGTTTTTAATTTTCCTTGTATTCTTATTTACTTATATTAATATACAAAAAAAAAAAAAA
>JBBPDA010109284.1:0-10415 GCA_037974385.1 Arnoldichthys spilopterus
GTGCCCGGGCCGGGACTCAAACCTGCGACCTTCAGGTCCCAAAGGCAGTGTCCTAACCACTAGGCCACCACTGCCCAATTAATACTTAATTTTAAATATTCATTAACATGTACAAATTCCATTAAAAGACTAAAAGAAAATCAAAAAAAGCAGAATTTAAAGTAATTACTGTAATCACTGTAATCAATATGTCATATTTATTGAGCATTGTTTGAGTTATTAAATCAAATGTATAAAAATCTACATAGAATCATACTGCAGCTCAAATATCATACTACCCACTTTTTTTTTATTAGGGTAGCCCCCAACAGATTATCCATACAGTTGTATGCAAAAGTCTGGGCACCCTTAGTCAGATTCCTCATTTACTAATAAGTATAGATGCTCTACAGAGAACACGCTTCAAATACATATTTACTGCCTGTTTGCTAATTGTCTGTGATTCTGTGTGACCGGCACAAACATCCAAGGGTGAAGTAGAAGGGAAATGTGTAACTGGATAGATTATGAGATTGCTCGGCCCAGCGATAAAACTGACAACCAAACACAAGGAAGGGCAAGACTGGATCACAAACCAGCTATGTGTAGCATACTGTAATCTGAACTGAGGCACAGGTGAATAGCAACCCTGGCCTTCGCCCTTGCCCAGCCACACAGAGGATTTCCTGATGAGTGAGAACATGTCCTATATCGAAAACTCTCCAGCTGTGTGCTACACATGTGAAAGGGCACCTCCAATGTCCGGACTTGATTCTCCAGACACGGTCCAGAGTTCATGTTTTTTTCTATTATTTTACAGCTGCCATTTGCATTTCCTGATGAATGGGCTGATAGAAGTGTCTTAAGAGAGAATGCTGAGAATGTGTCAACTCTGGGGCTGCTTTAAAAGAATCTATAGTAGAAGATAGACCTGATTTATGTACCACCTTTATTGGTGGCTTTAGGGTTGTGACTGCAACAGCTGTTGTTAAGAACAAACACAGACATCTCTCTGTGATGTTCCAAGCACATGTTTTTTTCTGTGTGATGAATCAGCGGAGTAGAGAGAGAGAGAGCAAGAGAGAGAGAGCAAGAGAGAGAGAGTAAGAGACTTTAACTTATTATAGAACGGCAGATTTTGTCAAGCATGTCACATCAAAACAATGACTGACGTTATTATGTATCAAACATTTTTCTAAATTATGCAGAAATTTTGAAAAAGAAGAATCTGCTTTAAGGTTTCACAGATTCCACTGTTAATTTGACATTTTTTCATTTTTTAAATAAATGTTTTAATTTTTTAAAACATTGCTTGCAGTTAAATGCTATTAGAGGGAACTGAATAAAGCCAACTGACATTAAAGCACTGTTTAACTAAAGATAGTCAGTAAGCTTTTAAATCACATAAACAAGACTTCATCACTGACGGGGCTTCTAGAGGGCTAAAGAGAATGCTTAAATACCGAAGAGAGCTCTCGAGCATCGAGGAGATCTACACCTCCTCAGCGTGACACTTATATGGCAACTGTGGTTTAATGGTTGGAAAAGCGGCTTGTGACCAGAGGGTTGCCGGTTCAGTACCTATGACTGGTGTGAAAAATGTGGGAGGGGTGAGTAAACAGCACATTCCCCCTCCCACATTCACCCAACCCCCAAGCTGTCCCCAGGTTTGCAGCCCACTGTTCCTGCTCCTGCTCCTGGTATGTGTTCGTGGGTGTCACAGATGGGTAAATATACAGGACATATTCACTGCACTCTGTTCACAATGTGTGAGTGTCACAAAAATCTGACTTTCACTTACATTTCTATGTTTCACTTTATTTTTAATTTATTTTTAAGGATTTTAAATGTTTTTATTTGTTTTAAACCTAATAATTATTTTAACTGTTAAATATAGTTATTTTAAATGCTATTTTAATTTGGGTTTGTTCTGCTTTTATTTTTTGTCACTGATTTTTTCCCCCACATATAAAGGACTTTGAGTTGCATTTTGGGTGTATGATTGTCTATCTACATAAACTTTATCATTATTTATTCATTCATGATCCAAATTGTGTATCCATTTTCGGCTCATGGGGGAGTTGGAGCCAAACTTAGATGACTATGGGCCCAGGACATCCAGGACAGGAGGCCAACCCATCGCAGAGCAACGCAGAGACAGACAACCACTAACACATACACTTATATCGATAGGTAATTTAGAGTATCCAGTCAATGTAAACTACAAGCATTTGAACAGTAGGAAGAAACCCACATGAACACGGGATGAGCTTGCACAATCCACACAGAAAGGCACCAGTGGCCGACCCAGGGCTGAACCCAGGACATTTTTGCTGTGAGGTGACACTACTAAAAACTGCACCATCATGTGGCCCAATTATTATTATTATTATTATTATTATTAAGGGAAGCACGGTGATGCAGTGGTTAGCGCTGTCGCCTAACAGCATAAAGGTCCTGTGTTCAAGCCCTGGGTCGTCCACTAGTGCCTTTCTGTGCGTTTTGCAAGCTCTCCCCATGTTCACGTGGGTTTTCGCCAGGTACTCTGGCTTCCTTCCACTGTCCAAAGGCTGCAGTAGGTTGGTTGAATTCTCTAAACTGCCCGTAGATGTGAGTGTGTGTGAATTGTTGTCTGTCTATGTACTGTCCTGCGATGGATTGGCCTCCTGTCCTAGGTGAACCCCACCTTTGGCCCGTAGTCAAATGGGACTGGCTCCAGCTTCCCCATAATGCGAAATGGAAGAAGTGGTATGGATGGATGGATGTACTATTATTATTATTGTTGTTGTTAATGTTATTATTATTATTATTATTATCATTATTATTAAAAGCCAAAACTATTTTTACCTCAGTAAATATGTATCGGAAAAACAATAACATTGTCATACCATACACCTACTGCACCTTGTGTGTGTGTATTCACTGCATTCTGCTACTTGGATAAACTGTACAGAGAGATGCCCACAACAGTGTTAGCTGCATCTTTGCCGCATGGGTTACTACAAGAACTCAGGTGCATCCTCTGTACACTCTCACCCCCTAGATGCACATAACCCCCCTCCACACCAGCTCTAGGGCATCAGCACAGTATCACCGCTCAGCTACAATTTCCCCATCAGGCTGGTGAGCCTGCACGACTACTTTAGTAGCCTGATGCAAAAGAAGAACCAGTTATACAGACAGTGCAGAGATCTAGCAGAAAAGCTCAAGTTGACCAACAAAGCCTTTCACTTACACCCCAGCCAGCATGAAAACACCATGTTCATTACACCCCAACTACCTGCTACTTGCTCCATAAATGTTCTGATCACAGTATCTGTGTTGAAGATACAGAGTGAGGACACAGCTGCAGGACACCACCTGTGGTCATGCTGTATTTCCTCCCACATACTGTATAGATAGATGGCTGTGTCACTGCTATGGGTGTCAAAGCATGCAGCATTGGATAAAACTTTTCAAGATGTTTAGTGGTTGAAGTTTGCCTCTTAGGTTTTGCTTTGGTGTTTTGTGGCTAATGTAAAAGTGACTATTTGTCATTGTGAACACAGCCCATCACACAAAGTACACCACAACAAAATTTAACCCATCCACGCATTATCTCAAATATTTGAATATTCAACGAGAATTAAAAAAAGTTTTAAAAGTCATTAAAAAAATGATTTATGTTTTTTTAGATCAGGCTACAGGGGAAAGGCTACATTAAATCAAATTTAATTCCAAATTGCTGTATTTCAGATTTCACATATAATTTCATATATAATTTTTTAATTCTCTAATAAAGGGGGCATAATCAAAATGTAGCACTGATAATTCTCAAAAGTTTAAAGCTCTCTTCTAATAGTGTAAATCATGGCAAAATAAACAAATAAATACATAAAGAAAAAAAAATAAAGCAGTTTGAAGCAAACTCATTGGAGAAAATATGCAAATTTGATATGTAGTCAAACTATCCCTTTAAATTCTCTATCTCACTCTCTATGTATCTCTCTCACTCTTTTGCTATATGGTAGACAATAACCAGCCTACATTCTGGCCAGCCTCTGGCATGGTGCCAAGCACTGCCGACCCATCCATTACTAACTGCTTAGAGGGCATGCGGACAAAAAGGAGAAAAGAAGGTGGAGGTAGAGAGGCTTGGCTGGTCTCCAGCCTCCACAACACCAGATGTAAACAAAAGCAACAGCTTCACTCTGAACAGCCGTAATAACAGCAGCATCAACAGCCTCCGCCCTGCATGAGCTCTAATTAAAAGAACGCATCGCACTGTGAGTGTGAGCAACTCCTGTGTGAGCACTTCCATAAACAGTTTACCCTTCAATTACTTTACAAGGAAAAAACAACAACAACAACATGGCCATGCACACTCCTTGCATGTTTGGACAGTTGCCATGTGTGACTCATAACAGCAACTCCACTCCTAATCAATATCCCTGTTTTTTATTTACTATTATAACTGATGATCTTCTTCTAATGATCAGCCAGAACATTTATACCACTAACAGTTTACAACAGCACCTGCCATGGGGGTGGGATATATTAGGCAGCAAGAGAATGGTCAGTTCTTAAAGTTCAATGTGCTGGAAGCAGGAAAAATGTAAGTGTAAGAATATTGCCAGTCAGAGCATCTTCAAAACAGCTGGTCTTGTGGCTACCAAAAGTGGTCCCTGGAACAGCAACCAGTGAACCGGCAACAGGGTCATGGGAGCCCAAAGCTCAATGATGCACATGGGGAATGAAGAGTAGCCTGTCTGGTCCAGTCTCTTAGGAGAGCTACTGTAGCCTAAAATATAAATGCTGGCTATGACAGAAAGGTGTCAGAACACACAGTGCACCACAGTCAGGTGACATACGCAGCTTTAGGTTGGTAGTTTTAATCTTATGGCTGATCAGTACAATCTCCACAGAAGTTGACGAAACAGCAGTAATTAACATAATAAAGACCATTTTCAGGATGGAATTACATCACGTTCACTTAAAGGTGAATTATACCAAATGTTCAAAATGTTTGCAAAATTTAAGAGTTAAGAGATGAGATGTAAACAAACTCATTCACAGTGTGAAATGAATTACTATAGAGACTGATTTCTTTACTGCAGTAGTGACAGTAACCCCTGGTTATGATGCCTACAACACATTTTGGTCGTTTTTGGATCTGCACGCACCTCTATGCCATGAATGAAAATGCGATAGGTCAAAATCTTCATAAAACAATGTCTAAACATATCTTAGCGACATAAAACAATCATAAAACTTTTAGCAGTCATGTGGACATCTGGTTCCCATCACCACCACTGTGAACAATTCTCAAGCATTAAAACTCTAAAAAAGACATTTTGCTTCAAACCACTCTGAATGACTTTGTTCACAGTTTAATGTGATGATGTTGTTGCCCTGGCCTGTGTGAGAATCAAATCCAGACTGATGGACACTGAAGGCCAGTACGTTGCACTGCTCAAGGACAGGGCAGACTCAAGTGCAAAGCTTAATTGCGGCTTAAAAGAAAATGAAAAATCTATTAATGGAGAACCAGCACTTTAAGAGGTGGCTCTCAAGATAAATGACAAACTAAAAGGCTCTTTGTCGACTGAAAACCGAAAGGCACAGCATGGTGGATTCGAACCAGCAATCATTCAAGTGTATCAATGTTTGGCTGTGCTCATGCCTTGGCTGTGGTCATGCCTTACATACTGTCGCTGTCCAGAGAAAACCATCTCCATTTGAGTGTTTTCACTTTGAGTTTTTCTGCATCAACACAACAGTTGGTCTTTACATTGTGTGGGACTTTCATGATGAACAAACCAGTAGAAATGCTCTAGAGTCACTTGTACTAAAATGTTCTTCCATTAACTTCCATTAGAAGTAAACATTTTTCCTTTCTCCTGTAAAATTACCATGTGGGACATACTTGATTTTTCTTGGACAGCAACAATATCAAGTCAGAGGTACATCACAACAGATGCCCAGTGTGTCTATGATGTAATGTTGAGCTATGAACAGCCTGTGTGTCTCTCTTTCTTTCAGTTACCACTCAGAGGCATAGGGACATCCTACGCCCACCCTCACCTCAGTGCCTAATCAACTGGAAAAGTGGTGATGCTGGTGTTGGGATAGCCACGGCGGGATTAAGAGCTTTGGCAGTTGTACCGCGGCCACCGGTTGAGGCAAAATGCGTGGGCAGTGCTCAGCTCTCTGAGAAGTCAGTGGAAAATGATGGAAAAGAGGTGGAAGACTGCAGGCCTAAAGCTGTTTTTGTTAAGAGAGAAGCAGAGGGGGGTGGTTTGTTTGTGAGTGAATGTTGGCAGCTTTGTACAGATTCCTATCTCTGAGCAGTTAAGGGGGACGGAAAGAGAAAAAAGCTGCCGATTTGTTCTCCTTCTCTCCACCGCTTTGCTAAAAAGCCAGTGTGGGAGATTAAGCCACTCTGCAGGGATCCACATGGTTTGGCAAAGGAGGCATAAACAACAGGGAATTCGGGCCGAACCCAAAATGCAAAACGTGCTTATCTCTCTTTGGTGAGATGGATTAGAGTCCTGGAAAAGCAGACAGTAAAAAAAAAAAAAGAAGACCATAGAGGCATGATGGTAGTGGTTATGGAGCTGACCACAGTTGACATAAGCACCAGTAGTGTACTCTACTCTAAAGTAGTAGATACACAGTAGGGGTGTAACAATGAATTGACCAAAATAGTGCACAATCCAATGTATCAGTGTGACACATAAAAATCGATGTGTGTGTTTATTCCACAATTAATTTGACTTCATTTAACTGTGTGCAGTGCTTTTGAATATGACTAGATTGCTTATTTGACCATTAATAATAAAAATGTTTACATTATATATTGTTTGCATGTGTGAGTTGATGGAAATGTAGCAGATATGAAATTTCATCATATTTTATACTGACTCCAGACCCCAGTATCAAACCCAATCAACCGAATCACACAAAACCGCATCACAGCAAATTTTAAGGTATCGAAAATGTATCAGAATGCTAGAAGATTAGTCATACAATTCCACAGGTAGGCAAACCATTCATCTAAAATTCGTTTACCGCAGAATAATGGTCAAATTTGCCTTCTGGGATTTTTTCAACTTATCGACACTGACAAGAAGTCTGGTTTAGGTGTTCATCACAGTATTCCAGGTTTTTTTTTTAGCTCTTTCATCAAAATTTCACACACAATGGTGAAGTGAAAGTAACTATTTGTCATTGTGAACACACTCAAGACCTCTGCATTTAACTCATCACACGTGGAGCAGTGGGCAGCTATCAACAGCACTCAGGGAGCAGTGTAGTGGGACAGTACCTTGCTTAAGGGTATCTCAACAATGTCCAGGATTTGAACCTGTGAGGTCCAAAGGGCAATGTCCTAACCACTTGGCCACCACTGCCCAATTGTAGTAATATAGACAGTTACACAAGTCTTATTGGCCTTGAAAAGGCTATATGGCATATGCCTGCATATCACTTTAAAGTACACCATCAACCATAAAATTCACACCAATGAGAGGTAAAGTGAGTAATATTGATTATATAGTTATTTTATTACAATGGCACCTATCATGGGGGTGGGATATAATAGGCAGCAAGAGAACGGTCAGTTCTCAAGTTGGTGTGCTGGAAGCAGGAAAAATGGGCAGGTGTAAGGGTCTGAGCCACTTTCACCAGGGCCTTATTGTATTGGCTTGATGACTGAAACAAAGCATCTCCAAAATGGCAGATCTTGTGGAGTGTTCCAGGTATGTAGTAGTTAGAACCTAACAAAAGTGATCCAAGGAGCGACAACTGGTGAATTATTGACAGGATCATGGGCACCCAAGGATCACTGAGGCATATGGAGATTAAAGGCAAGCCAGTCTGGTCCAATTCACAGAAGAACTACTGGGTTAAAAAGTGAATGCCTACTCTGACAAAAGGAAGCTGTTTCAGCAGCATGAGGAACCTACACAATATTAGGCAAGTGGTGCTAATGTTATGGCTGATCATTGTACATGTCTATGGTCAGTGCCATAATATGCTGCTTTCTCCCTGAGGCAAACGTGACGGTAATGATGCCCTTGAGTCGTGTTACCATGACTAGAGGCTAGCCAATGACATCAAACAGAGAGAGGTAACAAAAGGCTTGTCATTTTAGCCGGGGACATGTTCATCTCCACTGCGTCCTTGTGGGCGTTTAAGACAAGGCTCTTAGCGGAGAGTTATGGTGGCTGGCCTTGCTGGACATGCATTTAGAAACCTTCACATTCCTGATGGCTTAATCGAGTCCGGTGGATGATATGAATCTAATATGGGCTGATGAGTATTCATCAATGCAGCTATGTGACCGTGGAAGGGCTCTTTATTGGGGCAAATCATATTCGCTCAAATCAATACGCGGTTTAAAGAGCCATTCGAGAGACGGCGAAAAAAAAGAACAAGGGGATCTATTACACTGAAGTGAGTCGGATTGTTTCATCATTGCATTAACAACAGTTAATCAGATTCCTCTTTATCTTTATTACTCAACATCCATAAATTATATGACGAGCAGCAGTGCTTCAGGCATGTATCACTTTTGCAGTTCTGTCTTCGCACATTGTGTGAAATAATGTGACTAATATGAGAAGCCCCACAGTTCCAGCTTTTCTGTAATAAGGTACAGGCTTCACTTAAGCTGGGGATGCTGGAAATATGTTCCCACCACTTTTTGAATGATTGGTGAAGGCAAAATCAATTTAGACATGCAGTTACAGTAGCATGAGGCTTGGCATTACCCTGCTGTGGAAAAATTTTTTCTGGCCATGGTAGCGATCCCTTACACCTCCATAGCTTAAAGGCAGGGTAGATGTTTAGTCTTTGAAGCATTTTTTCATATTTCTTGCAATCCTCTTTACATCCCAATAGAAATGAATAAATTAAGTGTTCTGACAAAAAAAAAAAAGATTTGCCATCTGTGGCACCCACAGGGCTACAAAAAGCCCAGTCAAACATTTTGTTCATCCTGGATGAAATGACTGGATGACCTACCGGCCTGTCTACCTACCTGTGTGCCTGTCATCTTGACTCATATACTCATTTTATGTGACCACCAGAGTCTTCGACAAGGCTAGTTAAGTAGACATGCAGGTAAAGCTAGCAAGCCAGTTGCACAATGGCAAAGAAACCACCATCACCTGCTTTCACTTCAGAAGAAAGAGCTACAACCAAAAAGGGGGGTGGATACAGCAAAGGGAGTTCAAGCTGGGTTTTCCATTGCGAGCCCTGAGGACATCAGTGGGAATGTTATTGAATTGAATGCAGCATTAGAAATGAATGAATCTTTTAAATAACACTTGTTTTTTGAATAAAATAATAAAAGAACAAAAGCTTGCAGGTAATCAGTGTAATCTGTCATCCTGCTGCTACTGTTTACTCCCATTGTGCAAGGCCCTCTTCTGATAACTCATCCATGATTACAATAGTTTCCCTCAAAATGATTGATGATCGGTACAGTACTGATTCAGTAACTCGCACCAAGGTTTAGAGTCATGAATACAGTCAGTTCAAGAACCTAGACCCTGTTGGTAGAAAAGGGGTCTCTAAGACCTAAGACCGAAAAATGGTTCTTCTACGGCATGAACATTAGTTGGCACCCTTATTTGTAAGAGTGATGAGCTGTGATGAATGTGGGCGTTTAAAAGCGCATCATTACCATGCGAAACACAGTGCCATGCAAAAACAGCAAGTCTTAATGCAGGTCTGAAAAGGGTTAAACCCCATTAAAGTGACAGGAAAAAGATGGGGTGTGTGAAAAAGTGCGAGGCCAAAGTCAGCACCTGGTCTTAATGGACCTTTCCACTGACATGTGGGCGGCTGATGTGTCCTCTGACACACAGACACACACACACTCAGCTCAGGAAGATCAACACTAATGTCTGCCCTCGTAAAATGCCACAGTGGCCAATCAACTGTGTATTGGCTCTGCTGAAAGAGGCTGCTGGACGCTGACTTATCAATATAGGTTAATAGGGAGGGGGAGCAAGAACATGCAAAGGCAAGGAAAAAGACTCGATGCGTCAAGGAAAGCAGCAAGACAAACTGCCTTGAGTTCTGTAGGTGGGATGGGGCAGGCGGAGAAGAATATGGATGCATTTCCGATCTAACAATTTAGATGACTAAAGTGAACAGTGAAAGACAATTAATACCACTTTACAATACGACTGACCGTAAAAAGAATTTATGAATGGTTTAAGTTAGTTTATAAACACTTCAGTTGGGGAGTTTTTATTACAGTGAAACCAGGTGCTGCATGAGATTTCTGCTTGTGTGCCACCATTCCACACTAATATTCTAGACAGACAGGCAGACAGACAGACAGACAGACAGAAAGATATATAGATATTTAAAAAGATAGATAGATAGATAGATAGATAGATAGATAGATAGATAGATAGATAGATAGATAGATAGATAGATAG
>JBBPDA010109285.1:0-10414 GCA_037974385.1 Arnoldichthys spilopterus
GCCCGGGGTGGGACTCGAACCTGCAACCTTCCGGTCCCAAAGGCAGTGTCCTAACCACTAGGCCACCACTGCCCACACATATAACACCAGATTTAAAACAGGACAGTGTCTCCATGTTACACAGCCACTGCTCTGCAATTAACTCTCCTTTCTGAAGGACATGACTAACAAATCAAAGAAAAAAAAAAAAGGTGGGAATTCAAGCCTCGATTGTTTGCAAATGGCTCTGAAGTCCAACATTTGTCTAAAGCACAAGTGGATTTGTCCCATTTAACCCACTGGTCAATGTGTTAAAACAGCTTTAAACAAAAGTGTTGATTTGTCTTTCAGAGCTTGGAAAGAACAGACTCATTGTTAAACCAAATTATTTAGATGAATTCAGATGACCTGCTAGCTAACACCACATCCCATAAAGGCTTTTTTGAGGGACTAACTGCTTTAAAACTTTATGCAAAAAACCCCCCAAACTTTTGCTTGCATACTTTTGGCCCGTGTGTGTGTGTAACATTGCTGCTTCTTTCCCCCTGCAGCCAAGCAGAAGCTGGAAGACCGCTTGGCGGCAGCTGCGAGAGAGAAGCTGGCTCAGGCCTCCAAAGAGTCGAAGGAGAAGCAGCTCCAGGCAGAACGCAAGAGGAAAGCAGCCCTGTTTCTGCAGACCCTACGCGGACCCGAGGCCGAGATCAAACGAATCGACGAGCCTTCCGCACCAGCTGAGGTGTGTGTGCATGGTTGTGTGTCCTGCCGTAACCGCGTGGTGCCGTGTAGTACTGTTTTATTTCACTTGCATTCAGTAACATCCCTCCATGTGCAAATCTGTAAAAAATGTACGAGCACTTCACTCACATTTCCAAGTCCTGAAAAGTTTATTCGGAGGAGTTTTCGGAGATGTAGAGTGTCCTGCAACATGTTTAGCTGTTAACTTTGGCTGTCCATTGTAATGGTTATGGTGCTGAACAAAGCCTTAATCTCGTTCACATGGAGGAGTATTTGCGAAAGAGTTGTTAGTAAATGAATTTTATTGATTTGACTTGGTCGCGTGAGGAAAAATGATCATTACGATGATGCAGTACTCATCACACAGTGTAGGTTTTGTCTCCTGAGTAGGAGATTGCGCTTCCCTTTCCAACAGTGCAGATGAGCTGTATAAAGGCATAGTGCATCCCCTCTGTGCCACTGGGGCTCTTTTATGAACTTAACAGAAAAGAAGCCGATGTGTTATTTAGCTTCTCTGACAGCACTGGAGTCTCTGAGGCCACGTATGTGCCTATATGTGTGTGTTTACCGCCCTATAAGAACTCTGCTGGAAGCAGAAGAAGAAGTGTAAAAACGAAGAACGCTCCGAACCAAAAAAAAGGAAGTAATGGAAGCCGTACATTACAAACTTTGAGATGTTAGCTGAATTTCCTACTGCGCTTGTGGCCCTCTCCTGAACTCTTTGTGTGTGTATTAGAGCACGGGTGGAGGTTTCTCTGCTGGGTCTGCTGGGATGGGACTGGTGGTTGGTGCTCCTACTCTAACTTTAATGGTGACAGCTTCAGTGTGCAGCTCAGATTTCCCCTGGCAGCGTCTACAGGCTCCTAACACTGCTCTTCTTCCAGCTGAAAGTTTGCAGCGCTGTGTCCAGGGATGCCTGCATGTGAGCGAAATAAAGTGGAGGCAAGAAAAGTAGAGCAGAGAAGGCTCTCCCGCTGCTCCTCTCCAAAGGCGTCCAGCTCTCTGCTGTATTAACGTGCTCAATGGAGTGGCAAATCAGCAGCAGCAGCAGCTGGCCAATGCAGCCCTGCCTCCTTGGGGCCTTTACCTGAGTCTCTCTCACACTCACACACACGCATACACTTCACACTCACAGTCTTGACCCAACACACCTTATACTTGCATTATCTTCAGCCTTCACCACCCATTTCATTGCATACACACCTATGCCTGTGACCCATTTTTCGACACTATTCTATCACCCTTTCTTCAGAAACACACATGCTTCTGTTCCTAAGCTTCGAGACATGTAATTTTAATAAATGAATATAATAAATGTTGTACAAATATTCACAAATAATAACATATTTATGGCAGTGTTCAGAAAATGTTAGTTCTATATAATTCCAGTGAAATTAATGACCCCAGATCATCAGGGGGTAGGTAAGAGCTGAAATCTCAAGCTGAGCTTTAATTATGCTCTACATTATTCAGTGTTGTCCTTAAATTTTAATTGGCAAAATTGAATGATGGCAAATTGTAATTTAACAGAACTTATGACTTGGCTGTCTGGCACAACAGACTCTATGTTCAACCCTGGGCATGAGCAGAGATCATCTGCCAAGCTTGAAGTTTTGTCCAGCCGCACACAGAATCACCGCCCCTTCCCATAGCCCCCATAGTACACGTGAACACCTGCCCCTCTACAGGTCTCTGCACAGCCCTGTTCTTCCCTCAGGTTCAGAGGAATGAATGCACAGGTGTAGACTTTGTTATAGAGGGTGATATCATTAAAATCTCAAACTCTAATACTGATTTGCATTTTGCTCAGTTGTCCACAGCCCAGTTTTTGAGCACAATATGCAATGCTGGAAGACAAGCCAAATGGTTTTCTCTGTTGTAACTTTGTCAACAGCAAAATAGGCAGTAACTGACTTAAAAATGCCAAAAATCAATTAAGAAAGCAAGTCAATGTTTTTGAAAAAAAAAAAATCTGTTTTACACATTGGAGTATGTTGGGTATTAGAATAATCTGCATAAATAAAGCTCGATGTATAAAAGCCATCGCTTCTAGAGCTCTCCAGACAGTTTACACCTCAGATGCCTCTTTAGCTGTTAGCTGCCTTGTTACAACAAAAGAATTTTCTTAATTAGGGCTACAAATAATTTGGTAATTGATTAATTAGTTTTTAATTAGTTTTTTTTTTCAGATTAATTGTTAATAGACAAAACGCTTTACTTATATATAAAAAAAGAACTTCAAAACTTCATCCTACTCTGCCAGTGCAAAAAGCAGATACATTGCTTGAACAGAACAGATATGAAAATAATAAATAATATATATATATATAAATCAAGATCTAAGCGTTAACAGACTTTACTAAACCAAACAGCCGACCCTCTAGGCAGGTTGTCTTAGCGCCGTTCTTAACAATGACAGTATTAAACATTTGGAAAGATAATTTTGATAAATTCAGAAATATCAGTAACTTTAGTGTAAGGTTTATTTCCATGCTCAGCAGTTGGTGGAACGTTGCAGTGGGGCCACTTTGAAAGAATGATCACACATGACTCCTTGCTTTAATTTGCACCTCACTTTTCAGAGGTGCCCTATATGACCGATTTACTTGCCATGTTCTTCAGAAAGCAGGTCTGATTCCGAGTGTTTCTGTGCAACCAGACAGTGGCCGGAAGTTGAGTCTAGATTTCACTATACCTGTATTGTTGGTCTTCACAGGTATATTTGTATGAAAATCACATCCACATTTTGTACAGTCTCTACCCATTATTATTCCGGCTGTGCAGCTTGTTTGCTTATCACAATACAGCCGGATATAAACCAGGCCCCTCTAACTTCAGTCATTGCACTCCCTTGTCTGAATGAGTGAGTGCAGCCCTGGCTTACACTGACAGCACTGCTGGTGAGTGAGCTGTGTCAGTGTCAGCCACTGCAGTCACAGAAAGGCCTGATTTATGCTGCCTTATTTTCCTGCCTTTAAATGTGGATGTCTGCTGCTTTTATCTGTTAAGTGGATTGCGCTGCACATGTTGTCACTTCAAGGCTCTCTCCACATCTGAGATGTAAATCTTCTCCTTAGAGCGATCTGTCTTCCTTTAACACTCCTTCACAACTGCTCCATCTCTCTTTCCATCTCGCTCTCTCTCGCCATACCTGAGTCAGCAGCAATAATATTATGATTTTTTAACCAGTACACAATGGCTCCTGATGTGCACTCATTAGCAGTGCCCCTGTTTTCTCTTCTCGTGTCAGTACACTGTGTGTTTTTTTGTTTGTTTTGGTTTTGTTCCATTTTTTTTGTGATTTGCTGAAATTAGAAATCAGAAAGTAAGTTGGACTTGCATGACATTTCTACTTCTTGTCATGTCTTTGCCATATGCCCAAAAAGGTAATAATAAATAAATGATGCTGTTTGGATAGCTGCCTGCTAATAGGGGCTTGGGATATCGACAGATGCTGCAGATTGAGGTGTGGGATGTCCACTGCGGGGGAGTTTTCTTTCAGTTTTAATAAGTTTCAGCCTCAGGCACTGCACAGAGTGGCACAGAGACAGAGTCACGTGAACTACACAGTGCAATCAGAATCTCGCGTCTTCGGGACAATTTAACCTGCCTTTGCATATCCACATTGCAAGTCCGATGGGAAACGATCACTGTGTTTGACTAGTCACCTACTGCCCACAGCACAGTCAGGTCTACTAGTTGATTAGTCTGTGCAAAGCGCAGTTTCATATCACTTTTGCCACTTGCTGTTCACTAGCTTAGAATGAGCTACACACCTTGAAAGTCACTTTTTAATGTACCTTGGATGTTTACTGAGCAGGGGATAATTTGCAAAACGTCTTAAAGCTAGAAACATTTTTATGCATTGATGAGTTCAAGGGCCTCAGAAAGAACATGGTGAAGGAGACTTGCATTTGTTTCTCTTGGGAGGTCAGTGTGCTCATAAATGGTGTAGTTGTTTCATCTGTATGTTGTGTACAAGTTTGTATGGCTGTTTTCTCGGCCAGGTGTACAGGGAGCAGCTTAATGAATGAAATGGAGCTATGCTTTCTCTTTGTGTTGAGGAATAGAACGACTTTGCATAGCATACCCACTGAATTGCTTGGGGATAGATGAAGTGACTTGTTGCTTGTTCTGAGTAGTTTGTGGGAAGTGCCTTTGAGGAAGCTGGAATTGAGGGAAGCTCAAAGGACTCAAAGTCCAGGTTTGAAGATCCTCATCTAGAGCCAGTCTTCGGCTCCCAGTACACTTTCAAGTGGAAATACACCACTACTAAGTGTTTGATGTTTGGCAGCAGCCTGGCCTAGTACTAAATGGGTTTTGGCACATCTTTTATGGAAGTTGCCAAGCCCGGTAGAAGGAAGGCAGGGAGTCATCTGGGCAGCCAGGTGGCATTTTGCAGGCAATGCCAGCGATGGAGATGCACCTGCAGCACTGAGAGACCAGGTGTGGAAGAGCGGCATTATTTTTCTACTGAGCTATAGTATGAATAAACAAACACTTGATGCAGGATGAAGTTAGTAAAGCACGTGCTAGACAGACATGGAGAGTTTTTTCTCGTCAACCTGAGGGTAAATTTGCCTGCGTCTATTTTCCCAGTGGTTGGTAAAGGAAAGGTTTAAATGGAAAAAGGGTTGTTTGATACAAACAGCATCACCTCTAAGCAGGCATTAGGATGGCATGTTCTTCCATGATTGTGATAATAGGTGTCCCTTGTGGAGAGCTGAAAGCCTTTTTTTTTTTTAGCAGCATGCATAGTGCTCTTTGCTGTGATTTCCTCTGTTCTGTCCATTGTGGCATGCTGAACGTAGGTGCAGCGTGAGAACAGAGGGGACTCTGACAAAGCCCTGTGGTGAACCTTTGTGGAAATGCACTTATCCCTGCTGTGAAGGTTAATGGTCACCTCAGTCCGGTGCAGTAATGACAGAAGAAAAGGCTTTACATCACCTGCATGGTACTTTCATCACCGGCGTCGTGCTAGGTTAAATATGAGCTTCATAGTGCCTATGTCTTTGATGGCAAAGGAAGATATGTTAACCCGCAGTTCAGGCGGTGGGACGAGAAGCATGAGTCACTCAGGGAGGAGACGCGTTTCATGGTTATACCCTCACAAACGTGTGTGTGTGTGTGTGGTTTAGGTTAAGATTGTTCTAGGGAGATGTATAGAATAAAGGGAGGAACCTGTGAGTCATTCCAATCATTAAGGAGCTCTGAAGGAGACCCAAGGTCTTTTTCTTAGAAGAAGCAGAGGAGCGCAAGAACATTTTATGGCTTAAACGTCTGCATTAAACCCAGAGGTTCGATTGTAATTACTAGTATTAAAAATATTCCTCCATACTTGCCATACCATGTCAACCTCAATATTTCAAACACTTTTTCTTGCTTTTAGAAAACCAATAAACTTAAGGTTGAAAGTTGCAAGAAGTTTAAAAGAGAGGCCTAATAGATTTTCCCCAGCGTTTTGTCTATGGAGGGTTATTCTGACAGTCAGTCACTTTTAAAATAAATGGAATGGAATGTTTTCCAGTACATGACGATGTATGTCTAAGGTTTTTGTTTTTAATCTTTAAATCAATGGTGTTTTAAGATGCTGTATATATTGCATCGACAACAGTCCCAGTCAAATTACATTTTTTAGGTGTAAATAAATTAGCACGTTCTCGACATGGAATAGATTTTAAATACTATTTTTCAGTCAAATTTTTAACGGCCAGTTTCTATTAATTTAACCTTTTGTGTGAAAAAATGAAATGTAGTGCAGTTACTGTTGCGTGTATTTTTAATAGGTTGTTTAATTATGAAACGTATCTTTCAAGTTGGAATTGTGTTAAATTATGGAGAAGTGTGTTCTTGGAGGATGTGCTCGTATTCTTTTAGCATGTAATCTGACCAGGACACTCAGTCTTTTGCATTCCATGATGTTATTAATTCTCGTCCATCAGCCTCATGACCATTTGAAATGTCTTTAGTTAAACATGTGTATTTCAATGTTTTTCAGGCTTTTGGCAAAAATAAATATATATTGAATGTAGTGCACTATTATATACAGTGCAAAAGTCTTAGTCACCTGAGAAAATAGTTTGAGAGAATTTGTATCTGAAATTGTATCTAGCTTAATTAAGCTAAATCCTGCTCATTTCTATATAAAAAGGGAGATCTACATCCACACCTGTATGCTTCTAACCAGCTCACAAAACAGCAACTGCTTTTTATAGACAAAACTAAACTTGATGTTTTTTTACTGCTTTCTTTGCATTTATTGTAATGAAATTTTTTTTTTCTCTCCAAGAAACATTCACTGCTGATCTAAATGACTTAAACTATTTATTAAAAACGTAGACGTCGCAGTACTGTATACAATAATTACACATCTGTATCAGTCTCAGTCTTGTTTGGTTTTGGGTTGGGATACAACTGCTGTGTTTTAGGTTAGATTATCAGAGTATTAGTCAAAAAAGTGGAGGTGTGTTTTCCAAACTGCATGCTTGTGAGTAAAACATTTGTTGTTTTTTTTTTGTTTTTTTTTCCCAGCTTTGATTTAATTTTTGATTCTGAATTCAGAATTTGAACTGATTTTTTATAACAAAATAATCCCCAAATGTACAAATACTTGGGTGTATGATCAGCAAGAAAGAACCCCAGTCATTTGAGTTTAGGATTGGGCATAGCTTAAGCCACTCCTCTTTCCCCACCCAAACAACGTCTGATCGAATGCATATGCATGTCTACTTTTGATCACTGACTGTGATTTCCACAACAGAGGTTGAAGAGGAGCATATAGTGTTAGAATTAGAGCTTCCATGATTATTTAATCCAAATTAATATTCAATTTATGAATCAATCAAAACCGAGGTGTTTTTTTTAAATGAATTTTTACTTTGCAAATCAGCAATGTGA
Source organism: Arnoldichthys spilopterus (assembly GCA_037974385.1). Taxonomy (NCBI): domain Eukaryota; kingdom Metazoa; phylum Chordata; class Actinopteri; order Characiformes; family Lepidarchidae; genus Arnoldichthys; species Arnoldichthys spilopterus. The sequence goes on from JBBPDA010109285.1 coordinate 7,612, forward strand.
ATTTTCTCCACAAGCTGGAGCTTTAGCACTCAGACCGATTTTGTGCAGCACTGAAAGTGTGTAAACCCACACCAGCAGGATCTCATGAACGTACATATGTATAGTTACAAATCTCAATGAAATGATGCGGTTATAAATAGTGTGAATAGTTACTTCATTGACAAAAAAGGTGCTCTATTATTCAATAACTATTAGAATTCATAGTTACAGCCCTTTACCGGTTTATTGAACATTTCTTTGAGGTTTGGTTCTTTAAGCCCGTAGCGTTACCGTTTTCCCTCCTCTGACACTCTTGATTCATCACATCAGCTTCTTGTCGAGGTCCTTGAGTTAAGTGGGTGAGCACAAAACAGAGCAGTGCAAGGTGATCGCCTGAACTGAATACCGCTCCTTCCCCTGACCAGTCAACAGCACATTCTCACAGAGTTCACCAACAGTCATTCAAGTGTCACACTGTGACATGTTTACTGAAACTGAAAGCAGACAGATGTGTTCGTGCTGATAAATGTGTCCTCATGCATCTGGTTGATTGTTGGCTTCGTGCCCTTGGCAGAGCCAAAGCAGCTTGTTGCTGAGAGTGTGCGCCCACACTGAGCTCTGTGCTTCTCAACTCCTCTCTGTAACATAATCTGCCCATTATGACCCACACATCAGCCTAGCTTAACAGATTGAAGGGCTCGAGCTGATGACTGTTTTTTGAAAAAGTAGACTTTCTGACTTCCACTGCAGTTTTAACCACTTTTATCCATCTCCGATGACTGGCTGCCAAAAGCTATATGGGCTACCACCCACAAAACAAGCACGTCCCCAGATGTTCTCAATCCGAAACGTGGTTTGAGTAAGACCACTTCAGACCCCAATAGCCAGAGACGCCTGAGAGAACACTTATGGGTTTTTGTTTTTTGTTTTTTTTTAATGTTTTATTGTGGCATTTGACTTTTATTACTCAGCCCGAAACTAATGAAAGCAAGTATAGCTGCACAGGCCAAACTGCAGAAATAACAATTATGTGAAATGAGGGGTGTTTTCTGTTCACTTTTTTCTTTCAAAAACGGTTTTTTCTTCCCTCCCCCCCTTCTTCACCTCCAAGTGGTAAAACGGAACCGCAGTGGAGAATAGAAAGGATCGACCCTGAGGAAATGGGACTGTTTAGGGTGCTCAGTCACGTGCCTGCCAATGCTGCCTCTAATTAGTTTATACATAAAGCTCTGCAAAAGCTTTAAGAGCACACTATAACTCTTATCTCAACCTCCGTGGAATAAATTGGGAGCGGATTAATTCTCAGCCAAAAGCGGGATTCGACCTCAGCCCAAGAATTGTTTTCACGGGGGGTGCTTTGTAACAAGACGAACGAGTCCCATATGTTACCCAGAAGATGAGAAATAAAATAGCAGTTTGTTTTTATGACCGATTTTTCTTATTTTGAAAGCCTTTATAGTATCGACTCATACTGCCACTATGTTTGCGATCAGCCAAAGCGTGTATGGGATGTGGTCTGTGCTTTTAAACCCCTGTCTTGGTGTGCTGTATTCACACAAGAATATAATGTCAAGACTGAACAATTGGTCATTTGTTTTTATTTTGACCAATATGAGAGTGCATATGTGAGTGCAGTATAAATGTTAGGCCTGTTGTTTTGGTCCTAGAAGACCATAATATTCTATTTTTCTGACATTTGCCAGACCCCAGTTAGTTGCGGTTGAGTTGTCCTGCATGGGAGTATATGGATGTCTGACTCATTTTCGGGTGTCGGGATTGCTTTACGCCTTTAAAATGTTTTTACTTAAAATATATGTTCTCAGTTACAGTTAAACTGATAACCCTGGTATCTGCAGAATGCAGGTTCTGTGCTATATGCTCAGTTTGTAATTTTATAATGCCTGTTTTGACTTTTTACATCAGGTTTTTTATTTATACAACCAGTGTTTATTACTGAATTGATTAAATTAAAGTAAAAATATTGAATTTTTTGCAGTATGTTTCAAGAGATGCGGGTCTGGTAAAGGAATGTGTTTGTGTGTAGAGCTTTGCAGAAATGGAAGTTTCTCAGATAGAAAAAAGTATTTATTGTCGTCATTTGTGTTCTTTATTTCTAGGAAATCTTAGTTTTATTATATATTTGCATCATTAGAATTGTAGTGTTTTCTTCTGCCCTCAGTGAGGTCATACTCATCCTTAAAACAAAATTAAAGATTAATTGTAACTTGACCTGGTTTGTTAAAACGCTTTGTTTATGGTAGTCAGTTTTCCTATAAAAGGCGTCTGAACATACAGTTAATTCAGCAGCCACAGGAAGCACTGTGACCAACAGTGGCTGCTCCTGCTGCACATACCATCGCAAGGAGTGTTCTAGATTTCTGTCGGGGTCTAAAGGCTTAAACAAAACAATTATGCGATTAATCCCCAAAATAACTGGTTGACACTCCTCAATCACCAGTATAATTGATTTTGATGGCCCTTGTGCCTTTTAATGGCTCTAACCCATCTGTAAGCAGTTAACAAGCTCCACATTATTTTATGCTGTTCTTCAGACAGTGTTATTGTCATTAACTTATAAATAATTGTAAATAATTAATGGAATCATTTCACTTGTAAGTTATTGCAGCTCTTGCTATTTGGAAATGTACTGTCAGACTAAATTAGGTCTAAAAATGACAAATCTTTCAGTCCTGTGCTGCGTGCATACTAACTAAGTACCAGTGCACTATACTCCAAGACTAAACACCTATCGTGTGTGTGTGTGTGTGTGTGTGTGTGTGTGTGTGTGTGTGTGTGTGTGTGTGTGTGTGTGTGTGTGTGTGTG
>JBBPDA010109286.1:0-10412 GCA_037974385.1 Arnoldichthys spilopterus
GCTAGAGCGCCCCCATGTGTAGGCTGAGAGAGTAGCGGTAGTCCAGATGTTTCTCCTCCAGAACCGTTTTAACTCCATAAATAGGAAGAAAAACTGTGACTTTTTTCTAAATGATACTACTTTGATACCCTCCCCCTCCCCCTTAACATGTTGCTGCTAAATCTGTATTGTAGACCCAGGTGATGATGATGATGATGATGATGTTTATTGTAGAGGACGGTGCTCCTTCACTGAGGAGCTCATTATCTTACTGATCTTGAAATAAAAATGTTCCTTCCTTCTCACAGCGTCCGTCCTTTATGTTAAAAACTGCGTTAACAGTAAAAGCATTGATTAAAGGCACATTCAGCAGCTCAGACGTCACACTATTCTAGTTAAAATCACCAGAAAAATTCTCATTCTCACACTTTTGCACCTCAAGTTTCTGCACAATTTGACATTTTTCTAACACATTTTGTCACATCACAATTGTAAAAGTTTGTGACGTAACATGTTAGCACACACATAATCCACCTATACCTATACTCATCCTACAGCAATTCAGCCACACCCACCTTATTTTACAGACATCAGGCTTCTCAATCATGGCAGATATATCTTCAATTTTAGCCTTTTTCTCAGCCTCATAGTGATTAAGAACACCTTTCACATCATGAGCCGTTAAAACTCTCAAAGTAACTGGCTTCTCTGATTGGCTGCTTGCTCATTACTTATGCAGAACATAAAATTCACATGAGTGAGCTAAATTAAGACCTACAGTGATGGAGTTTCAGCTAAACAGTCTTTCACTCCATCTTCTGGACTGGCCTTGAACTGAAGAACCAGAATGGGATGAAGATCCAGAAGCAGAAAATTCAGTTTGCTGGAAGAATCTGTGTTCCCATCATCAGAACTTCCAGAAAGAGAGAAAAATAGAACACATTCTTCCGTCTTAGGTACATCTTCGTGCTATAACACTGTCAGAGAAATTATATATACCTTTGTGCTATTATAGAAACATTAGAATCAACAAGTTTACAACTGATTATTATTATGCAGTTTATTCTAGGGAAGCAGAGCTGGGCCTAGTTTAACCCTGTGACAACATTAGTTTAATAAACACGTGGTTTTAAAGCACACAATGTCATTTTATTTGGTCTAAGTAAGAATGGCTGTGAGTGGTGTCACTGTGAGTGCCATCTGGAGGACAAAGATGGTATTTACACATTGTTTCTAGGTCCTAAATCTTTTTTTTCTTTTCTTGTATTTGTCATTGTGAACACGCTCAAGCACCACAACGAAATGTGACCTCTGCATTTAACCCATCACACATGCAGCAGCAGGCTACCAACAGTGCCCAGGGAGCAGTGTAGTGGGACGGTACCTTGCTCAAGGGTACCTCAGTAGTGCCCGGGCCGGGACTCGAACCTGAGACTTTCAGGTCCCAAAGGCAGTGTCCTAACCACTAGGCCACCACTGCAGTTCTGAAGGACTGATCTGCTGGTTTGGCAGGGTCGGGCCATCTTCCTACAAAATATCACAGTCAGGTGAGTCAGGTCAAAAATAACTAAATTGAACACTCTCCAACATTCCCATCAACAAAAATCTATAGTCAGCAGTCAGAGATGATGTGTTGATTCTCAACGACACATTTTTAGTCAAATGGCCACACGTGTGGGAGATGCTCTGGTTTTTGTGTTCCATTCTCATTTTATGCTGCACAAAAAAAAGAGCACCACTGCCAGGTACAAAACTCCTTTATTATAGTTCACACACTTTCCACTCCTGATTGCCATGAATTCAAATCAGAAAACTTCAGAAAAAAAGAAACAAATTAAGAAACGTTTCCACACCAGGCATCACACACTTTATCATCTAGCAGTGTTTCCTCAGAGTTCCCCTTCTTTCCTCTATCATTTACTCATCTTTGCAGCCAGCACTAACACAGTGGTTATCTATATTACACTCTTAAAGGAGCCCTGAATAGCTAAGTTACACCCAGAACCAGCTCCCCACTGTGAACAAATGGGTCAGACCTAAAACTCACATTACAAGTAAATGGGCAGATGCTTTAAAGGCATAGTCCAGTGTGTCTCCATCCTTATCTCTATCTGGTGTTCCCTTGGTTAGCCTAAACAGCTTCTTCGCCACGTCTCCCTGTAGAACAGAAAACACCCCCCAGTTTAACCTTAATTATAACAGGACATAATGGGCAGACACATTAAAGGGATACTCTAACCTCCCTTATAATGGAAGACAATTAGCTAACGCTTTAAAGGGATACTTTAGAAGTCAATGGGCATGCTTTAAAAAATGAAAACCCCTTTAAAGCCTCTGCCCACTGCCTGCGATTATAAGTAAGTGGAGAGTGTTTAATGTGTTTTTTGCTCAGTTTGGGGAGCTGTGGTGAAGTTGCTGTGTATGGTAACGGAGTTTTCGCTACAGGTACAGCACATAGAGATCACTACATAAAATATTGGTGTATTCCTATAAATGAGGTCACAAGGCATTAAGCCTCAGATGAGACTCTAGGCCAGGGGTGCCCAACTCTGGTCCTGGTAACCTGGTTTGGTAGTTCAAACACACTCCCTAAATAAACCCATGCAGTTCAGACTCTGTATGATAGCAAAGGCCATATATTCCCTTTTCTGGACGGTGAAGGACGTGTGGATGACCTGTTCCTGTCGGAGCCCCAACAGCAGGCCTGGACGGCTGGTTGATTTGGATTGCATGAACAACAGAACCATTAAAAGCAAAAGAAATGTGGGGAATTTATTTCCTGAATCAGTCTTTAGCCCTAAAAGCACTTTCACCCTTATAGCGGCCTCACTAAAATATCATCTAAACCCACATTACTGATTATTCACCCATGTGTACACTCCAGCCCATGCACACACACACACACACACACACACACACACACTAATAGGTTTACATGGATTTCCCATTAACCTTTCACAAGTGACTGACCCTGCCTCAGGCCCCACCCACTAATATGTTCTACTGAGGTTGATCTTTCCTGAAGGCTGGTTTATTGTTGTGCTAATGAGGATTTTAGAGATAAACATCTGGTTGACAGCTTCAACAGAAAGTTCCCCAGTTTCAGCTGCTTTAGCCCTGCTCGCTAGCTAGCATCATAGCCTACTCTGCTAGCCACTGTAGCTTTCTAAGGAATTTGCTAGCACTGCTAGTAAGCATAGTTAGCATTTCAGCACACATTATTAGCTGTAGCATAACTGAAGATACTCTGAGGGATTTGCTAGCACTGCTAGTAAGCTAAGATAGCACCTTAGCCTATATTGCTAAATGTAGCATGGCTGGAGACACTAAGTGATTTTAAAGCAATGCTTATTAGAAAGGTAGCATCTTCACGTATAGTGTTAGCTGTCGCATGCCAGAAGATACTAAAAGTGACTTGGGGATGAAAGGAAGTTGGTCAAACTCATCCTGCTTTAACCGAAACCAAATGTGACCTGTGGTGTGTAATCAGGCCACAAAGGATTTTGACAAGGATTCTGGAAAGGGCAACAACAGTGGAAAGTGGCTTTGGTTGAACCACATTAGTGGGCGGAGCCTGGATAGGTCAGGTGCTGTTAGATTAGATTAGGCAGCTCTAATAATTGTGTTGGAGGGGGAGGGGGGTACCCCAGAAATCCTTCAGAAATGGAAAAAAAAACCCCACTCAACCCACCCAGCAGAACACAAATATACACATGTCCTAAATACCACCAATCGAATTACCGCAAATATACTTCATTAACTATTAACCTCTTTGACCCCTGACTGGGGTGAAAATAGATTTTACAGCTAAAAATAGATATATTTTTTTGTGACTCCTAACCCCCACCGAACATTCGGTACAGAACCCTTCCCTACGATACGAAACTTTAACAAGATCTACAAAATATAGCAATGCCCTTTTCAAAAATAGCTATGCTCATCTGAATATTCGGAATACATTCAGTGTTCAGTATTCGATAGTGACTTGGCAGTGTTGCCTAGTGCCCGGCTCCAGGTGATGTGTCACCATGGTAACCATGCTGGGTGTTGGGTCAGTATCTGGTCTGGTACTCATGATGCCATCTGTTAAAGTCGTTATAGAAGAGAACGATGCTGCCGGACGCCATTCCAGTGATTATACATCTGTATAGTGTCGGGAGGAGCAAGAGAGATATGCAGAAAGAGAGAGAGAGAGAGAGAGAGAGAAAGAGAGAGAGAGAGAGAGAGAGAGAGAGAGAGAAAGAGAGAGAGAGAGAGAGAGAGAGAGAGAGAGAGTGTGAGTGTCATAACAGTTATAACTTTACATCTTTCTAGGTACAAGCGTGTGCGTATGTGTCTGTGTACCTTTGGTCGTTGGAGATGGCCATGGAGCGGATGGCTGCATCACAGCCAGGGTATGAAAAGAGCTGCTTGAGGTCGTGAACCTGCCAGACGCACAGAACCCCTCCATCCCCCCCACAGAGCAGGTACTGCCCATCCTTACTGAGCAGCATTGCCTACACACACACACACACACACACACACACACACACACAAACACACAAGAGAGAGACAGACACTGAATATGCTGGATCTATAATTGCAGTAATAATAGTAATAATAATATTTTCAGGTAATTTAACCCACATATGTGTTCGTGATAAACGCTGATGTCTCATTTAAAACCACAGATCCTGAGTCCGCAGTGGTCAGTGTGTAAGGGGGGGGGGGGGGGGTGCTCACTAACACTTAAACTCCCTGAAACCCATTCCATGTCCATTGGCTGTGTAATGTTGTGTCAGCAGCCCACCCAAAAATAAGGGATGATCTGCTGTGGGCAACTGCTGTTAACTGGTGAGCCTATCATTCATTCATCATTCAGTTTCCTGCAGTAATAAGCCCAGGATGGAATGTCGAGCTGTCACAATGTCAGATTTTCTCTACACGATTATCATGGCCATAAAAACACATTAACAATATTATTGCAATATATATGTGTGTGTGTGTGAGCCACTGACTACTTCCCACTGTAGTGCAGCTCCACCCCTGTGTGTGATGAATGTTAAACATTGAACGTTGTAACAAGTTCTAACTAATATCACAACAATAAGCTGATACATGATCATCTTTACACTCAGAGCTTTTTTATTTACACTGCTTTACATTCAACACTCGGTCCATAAAACGCAGATACACTTGAGTACATATTACCTGCAAACAAAAACTGTCAGGCACACATAATATTCATCAATACCAGCAATTTCAGTCCTTTTAGGAGGGTTGCCAATAAATGTGTGATGTAAAACAAATTAAATAACGTGAATGTCATAAATACTGCAAAACCTTTCATGGTTAGAGTCGCTGTTTGTATCGCCACTGCATTAAAGAGCAATACTGCCACCGACCTTTGGAATGTGAGCCACAAAGTTACCGATGCAAGACTGATTGCAGTATTATCTTGTGTGCATTGATTACACAAAATCAATATTTCCTTTTTCAATATCATGGTTATCCTGAATGCCAGTATACACCAGTGCCAGTGGGACACCCTTAGTTTAAAGTGTGGACCATCAGTTCCTTGCTGTGAAAATGGTAGAAGCCCAGCTACATTTGACACACACTCCTCCCTTGTGGAGAAAATATCATGTATTTGTCTGTTTACAGCACCAAAAGTGATCAAAATAGTGTTTTAACCAAGCTCCCTCTCCCTTAGTGTCAGCTTCCTCTGTTAAAATCCTCTTTTCCGCTGAAGTGAAAGTCGTTTTGCTGCATAAACAATATGTCCGCAAGGCATGTGAGAGGGCCATGTACCCAAAACCCACTATGAATAAGCCAAATAGAGAGGACAGTTATGAGCTCCACTGTGCCAAGCACAAGCCAGCACAAGAAGTTGCATCGTGATTATGCGCCAGCAAGGGAAGTGGGGAAGGGGGCAACCGCGCTTGAGAACGCTATAAGGAACCTGGGCCTCATTTTGGACTCGCCTGCTTTGAGCAAAGCTGCTGAGTAATGTACTGGGGAGGGACAAATCAATATCATGTATCAATATGATCTGCACTGACTGATTTGTTAAACAATTAATCCTCACATGAAATAATAAAGAGTGAAGTCAGAATTCTGCAGAGGGCTTTTATTTTAAAACGGCAGATGCAGGAGGTGGACATAGGGAAACCGGGAGTAGAAACTGACCTGACATGGGGCCCAAAGGATCCCACTTTCTACATACACGGAGATATGTAAAGGTTCGCACAATATTGCTATATCATCTGGGACTGAACTAAACACATATTGTGGTATCACACGTCTCTGACCTGTAATTAATTTTAAATATTTCTGAGAAAAATTGCAGGGTGTTTCCATATGTTTGGCCTGTAATGTACATTAATAACAAAGTAAAAAAAAAAGACAAAATTTCAGTGACTACCTGGTTACGTTTATAGAAATGAACACAAAAACCTCAAAACCATACACACACATTTAAAACCAGGCCAGAACACAGATATACACACCTGCATCCACTGTTAACCTCCCATACACTCTCACACACAGTGAACTCAAGCAAAAAGCTCAGACAGATAACAACACTGAAGTAAAGTACAGGTACCTAAAAGCTCTACAGTAATGAAGTATTTGTATGTAGTTACTTTGCATCTCTGGGTTACAGTGTGAACGTTCATCATTATGGGTCCAGAAATTACACAGTGACGAATAACTGACATAACTTAATATCTTCCAAGCTCAGAACAAGGACGAACTCACAGCATGGCCTGCTGCTGCTGTGGTCTATTTTGCCACTTCCTGAGTGTAAGAGGTTGAGCATGAGGTTTGACCTTCATTACATCAGCCAGTCTGAAACCTGCAGCTGTACTCATACACTTGCTCCACTGAGCACAGAGGGATGAAGTAGTCACAGAGAATATGGAAACATTCTGAGGATGCTACACGGGAGTTTAGACGAGGCACTATACGCCAACGTTAATTACCCAGAGGGACTTGGCGACGTGGAACACAGAATGAATGGTAAATAGCAACCGTTTTGTGAAAAGGTTGATCTAGCCAGTTTTTCCTCAAATGCAGTCAATCAACCGTGTTCACTTGTTCATCTTCAAGCAACAATGCTAATCTAGTTAGTAAGTATTAGCATCCGTTAGCCACTAGCAAGGTGCTAACTGCATGCCAAAATTCCCATTTACTGTCTATTCCACTTTAAATAGTAACCAGTTTTAGCTTTATGCCTTAAAACGGATCGAGTTGTTAGTAATCTCGAACAGGTGATTATGGTGTTTCTGTCAATCTGTTTAAAGAATCAGATGCCTGTCAAAAGTGTCCAACTTAGGGTTTTTTTTTCTATAAAACTGTTGTTTTATTATTTGTATGTAAATTTAAATGAATCATCTAAACAAGAGACCTGATTTCATTCATATTAACAGATTCAATAAGAGATGGGGATACTTCACTCCGAGCAGTCATGGTGGGCCCTCGCACCTCCAGCAGAATCCCCAAATTAACAAAAGGTAACAGATAAAGCATTCAGGCTCACCAACAGAAACATTTTTTATGATTTTAGCTCCCTTTTAGATATACACGCACTGGTGCACTGGTGGAGCAAACTCCTTCTATTGCTTCTCCCTTCGTAGCTTGTTTGTTCCTAAGCATCCTAAATGTCAAGAGTTAGCAACACTGCTGCACATAGCTGAGTTAGCCTGTTAGCCTGCATCTTATCCTGTATTTTTCTTAAGGGGACAGCTTACGCCTGACCTAATTCCCAAATTAACACCACAACTAAAAGTGTTCGCTTTTTACCATACATAAAAAATGTCTCTCAGGAATTGAAAGTAAGCTTTAGTAGCCTATCACAGATGAACTGATGCTTGACTGTAAAAAAGCAACTGGCCAATCAACTTGCCTGACATCCTTTTTTTTTACGGGCCTTCACGCCTTGGCTTATGTCGAACCCTTGTCAATGAAATACATCTGTGACAGTGATGTAAAAAAATTATATCTACGTGATTTATTCTGTTGTTGCATATTTTTCGCAGAACAAAAGTTTTATAATAACATAAAATACCATTTTTAAATTATCATTTCATTAACTAAAGGAAAAGTGTAATCCAACACCAACTTCCCTTTGACAAAAAGTTACTGGCTTCCAATTGCTCAATCAAGTAATTAACCAAAATTATTTAATCAGTTAGACCAGAACCACTCAGGCATGATTACTGCCAGCCCTGCTGAATGTAAACATTAAGCTTTTTTAGCAGAAACACTGTGCAGCCAGCAAAAGAAATCTCCCAAATACAGAGAATGAAAGTTATTGAAATAAATCAGTCTGGTAAGGCTTACTATGCCACTTCAGAGACTCTGGGACTCCACAATGATGAACCACAATGAGAAACATGTATGTCCAAATGAGGAAAATCTGGAATGGTGATGAATCTTCCCAGAAGTGGCCGGCCTACCAAAATTCCTCACAAAGGAAGTCCCAAAGGGACCAAGACAAAATAACAATAGCAATCCCAAGCCCAAGAGCAAGTGCATCTCTGAACGGCTCCAAAGAAACAAAGTAAAAGGTTTTTTGGAGTTACTTAGTCAAAGTTTTAACTTAAACCCCATTAAGATGCTGTGGCTAGCAGTTAAAAGTGCAGTTCATGTTCAAAACACCACAATGTCACTGATTTAAAGCAATTCTGCAAAGACGTGTAGGCTACAGTTGCTCCACAGTGATGTGAGAAACTGATCTCCAGTAATAGGAATCCTTTGGCTGCAGTTGCTGCTGCTGTATCCTGTATGCTGCTGCTGCTCCCAGCACATGTATCAATCCATATAATAAAAAAAATCTTCAAATCTTCTTCACTCAAACAATAATGGGCTCTCCCTCTTCTTAACCCCTGCTGTTTTTCAGGGTGGCGGTGTTCTCCCTGTCCTCAGTGGTGTGGTCACTCCAGAATGTCTGTGATCTGTCTGAGCTTCCTGTGCATTCTCCTGCTGCTGGTCATCGCTGGCCAGTCGATCAGCAGAGCGCAGCTATGGAGCAGCTATGTTAACCTAACCAGAGAGCAGCAGGTGAACACATGTAGACAGCTGGGGGCAACAGCAGCGTCATAGTGGGACAGGAGTGTGTGAGATACTACTGGTTTTTCTTCCCTGGTAGAGCCTCAGTGGTTCTGGGTTTGTTTATGCCATCCTGTTGCAGACTCTGAGCTAATGGAGACAAACCCCTTCAAAATCTCTCCCCTGTTTCATTACCCCAGCGAAGTGTGTCAGTGTGTGTCAGTTTGGTTTGTGTATAAAAAGTAAAAACTGTATAAATGTTGCTGTGTACTAAACTTTTTTATTTTCCTCCAGCAGTAAAGCTAAAGCAGCCAAGAGTGTGAGAAAGGTGGACCATAAATGATAGAAGTGATTATTATACTGGTGTTTTGTGCTTTTAAATGTCAGTGAAATGTTTGAGCTAATTACTAATCTGCCTTTTCTACAGTGTCTACTGTACTGTTTGCTTGTTATTAGTAACAGCACACTGGTACTTCTATATTAAAGCTCTGTACATATTCGCGTTGTCAGTACTTTGACTAAATTTTTATACATTATTCACTGAAATCTTTAACAGCATCCGTATCAATTATTCAGTATCTACTACAAATTATTCAGTATACACTACAAGTTATTCAGCATCTACTACAAATTATTCAGTATCCACTACAAATTATTCAGTATACACTACAAATTATTCAGTATACACTACAAATTATTCAGCATCTACTACAAATAATTCAGTATACACTATGAATAATTCAGTATCTACTATGAAATATTCAGTTTTTACTATAAAATATTCAATATCCCTTATGAAGTATTCAGCATCCACTATAAAGTATTCACTATCCACTATGAATTTTTCAGTTTTTTTAAATTAATTATTATTTAGTATCCTCTATGATGTGTACATTTGCTACTAGTGTTACCTGTTCACTGCTGACCTGCTTGTCCTCTGCTGACAATCACGTGACCTGGCATGAACATTAGTAGGCTGTCTGCAAGTCATCTGTGTGTGAATGTTAAACGCAGTTCAGCAGAGCTATCATTTTTTATTACCCTGACCCCTGACCTCATCTTTATGACATTTTTTTGCATCAGCATATGCTGTCACTCATCCATCATAATAATACTTTATGAGTAAATTTTACAGCAAAATTAGATACACTGTGAAATGCTGTCAGTGTTATTAATGTACTGTACATGTTAAATGAAAGCTCTCTGCACTTTCCCAGGCCTGGGCTAGTTTAAATGTCACAGGGTTAGCTAAATGAAAGACCAGAGAGAGGACAGTTATGCTGAGTGACGGGGGGAGAGGGAGAACCACCTTAACCATTGAGACACAAAGAGAGAGAGAGAGAGAGAGAGAGAGAGAGAGAGAGAGGGAGAGAGAGAGAGAGAGAGAGAGAGAGAGAGAGAGA
>JBBPDA010109289.1:0-33282 GCA_037974385.1 Arnoldichthys spilopterus
TAAAGTTATTTTTGTGACCATTTTGAGTTTTTCTTTCATTGACTGAAGGGTACCAACAATTTTGTCCATGTGTGTAGCTATGTCAATCATGTTTGCGCCGGTAATTAAGAAATGAATTAATTATTTGACAAATATAATTATTATCGTCTTATGTCAGATACTGATTATGGTAAGAATGTGTTGTGTCTGTCAATCCTCTTCTCAGGTGGGCATTGTAGTGAGCTGTGAAGATCTCTACAGTAACCGTCAGTGGAAGGTGTGCCATGCCTTTGCCACCTTTGTGGCCCGTCGCACTGAAGCAGGAAAGGTAAAACACCCACTGTCTTGCAGCCTGACACATGGGAATGAGCTTATAAATTAGGTCAAAATCAATACTTACAAGTGCTGGTTTAAGACGTCCTAACATCAGGAATTGTATTCATTCACTATGTGCTTTTGTTCATGTTTATACATAACAGTATATTATACAGTGTCAGAAACCAGATAAGCAGGTCTATTATCGATTACTTTACAACTTAACACAGTTGTAAGTTTGAGGTGATCTAGATTGTACAATGCTAATTGGTGGCTGTAAGCTTCCATTACCTTTTAACTATATTAGCCATGTGACTCCAGTACAAAACTTCATACACCAATCATGTCTTGGCTGATTGACTGTATTTGGGTTAAGGGGGAACAGTGTGAAAATTTAGTTTTTACTGAAATGCCAAAACTGCCCCATAATAATCATTATTTCTGTGGAGACTTTAGTGCTTAGCGTTGTTAAATCAATGTATAAGGTGTTATGGCAGAATTAAGTAGGAACTAATGCAGCCAATGCAGTTTTTCTTTCTATAGTGTACTTTTTCCATAGGTTGAGATTTTTCAGAAAGGTAATAGAATAGAAAATTACTTTATTGATCCCCTATTGGAGAAATGTACTTGCTACAGCAGTGTGTGTGTGTGTATATATATACATTTACATACTAAATATATATACATAAAATAAAATAACCAAAGTTGTTTTTTTTCATTATGTTTTGTATAAAAGACTTAGACCTGTTGATACAGAATATAAACAGAATAAAAAAGTTATTTATTTTGTAATTATGCAATTCACAAGACTTCTAAGGGTTAATCAAGACGTAACAACACTAGTGTAGAGATTAATATGATACTGATAATTTTACAGAGTGTGTACATCTGGGAATGTGTGCAGGTGCAGTTGAAGCAGATAATTCCTCGTACACAGGCGGAGCAGATGGAGTACAGCATCGCAGCCGAGCGCCGAAGGATGAGACTGATCCATGCTGAGATCATCAACGACCTGCTCAGCAGCAGCTGTGCTCTCACAGGTCAGATTACACAAGCTGAGTGTGTTCAGGTCATGCAGTCCCTGTGAATATCCTGCAAAATACAAATTGCATGACAATCTATTCAGAGTGTGTGTGTTTGTTTACTTTCACTCATTAAAGTGTGCCACCAGAGTAGTTGGTGTCCATGTTTGTCATAGTAAAACTGAATCAACATGTGTAATTGTACCTTACTGTGTGCTAACATGTTTTCTTTGACTGTGGTTGAATGCTGCCCTTGTTGTTGAATGTACTATGAAAGTTTCTGTGCAAGAATGCACACACATTTAGTACTCAACTCTTATCACTATATTTATTATAGATTTATATCATTTAAAGACCACTGAAGTGTGAAGTTCATTACTAGTTATGTTTTAAATTTAAAATTGTAGTCTAGGACAAAAAAAAACAAAAAAAGTTAAGGAATTAAAATAAAAAATGCATTTTGTTACATGAAAGTGTTAAATGGAGTCAGTATATTACCCATTAGGAGGACATTTTAAGGCAGTTTAAGCTATTTTAGACAAATTATGCTCATTTTAAATTGTTTAACTATTTTCTCTTAATATTTTCCCCAGATCTACACAACACAAATCTTTACAAAAAAATGACATGGTACTTCTAAACTACACATGCCTCAATCAAATACTTCAGAGGAGAGTTCAGTAATACTAAAAATTTGTGTTCTGCAACTACAGAGACTTTTAGATCCAGGCGGTGGATTATTGGATGTCTTCACATTACATAGAACGTTTTATATTAAAATGTTTCACATAAAAAAACTTAATGTAAAGAGCTAATAAAGTTTAAAAAGTATATTTTGAGATACCCATTTTATTGATGTCCTACATCTGTGATTTCAAAGTTCCTGAATACCAGATTTCTTCAGTTAAACAGTGCAGTATAAATGTTAAATGGAAACCTGTTTCTCTGTATGTCTTTCCAAAAATTATATATCATTACTGTGACTGGACAAAGAGCAACAAACCTGTTTTATGGAACCATTTGTATAAAGAAGCAGAAAAAATTGTATGAACCCTTATCGTGGTGTCAGTAGATGGTCCTAGAAAACAAAGCAAATGTCATAATAACCATATTTAGTATTTTCTGCAGGTCTGTACAGTACAGTGTATAACCACCAGGGCAGTGGTGACCTAGTGCTTAGGATATTGACCTTGTGAACTGAAGGTCGCAGGTTTAAGTCCCGGCACATGCACCACTGAGGAACTCTTGAGCAAGGTACCATTCCACCACACTGCTTCCTGGGCACTGTTGATAGCTGCCCACTGCTCCACGTGTGCATGTGTGGTGGGTTAAATGCAGAGATCACATTTTTTTTGTTAAACCTTCATGTTAAATTCTAAATGTAATGTAGCAGAGTCTGATTAAAACTAAATTTACTAT
Source organism: Arnoldichthys spilopterus (assembly GCA_037974385.1). Lineage (NCBI taxonomy): Eukaryota > Metazoa > Chordata > Actinopteri > Characiformes > Lepidarchidae > Arnoldichthys > Arnoldichthys spilopterus. Next base: position 2,736 of record JBBPDA010109289.1, read on the forward strand.
AAAGGCAAATGCAGTTGTGATTACATTTTCTCAAATTATATGCAATTCTCTGTCATTTTCTAACTAATAAATATTAATTCTCCATTATCTAATTTTTCTTGTTACAGATTCTAATACTTAAAAAATTATTTGTGAAGGTCCATTTCTCAAACAGTTAAGACAACCAAAGTGCACCCAACTACAAATCATGTGCACTATTATCTGATCCAGAGTGGTTGTAGATCAGCACATTTCTTTAGGGCTGCGTAACAACTTGCTGCACTTCAGCTCCCCCAACCACCTGCTCAGCATCAGCTTGTCTAAGACAGGTGTGAACGAGCCTTCTCCACTTCAGCTCCAAGAAGCAGGTGTATTTGTTTATCAGATTCGGATGAGAGGTCTCAGCACATTCATTAGAGAATCCCACCTCCTCTTTTGCCTCATAACTGATGTTATCCTGTTTATTTGACATCTTTTCAACACAGTTCAGTAAACACTGCTATACAGCAATATAATTAACCACCATTTACTTTACCATTCCACGCAAATAAGGAGGAGAGCACAGCTGAAGTGAAGTGGATCAGAACCCCACTCACAGGTGCTGGTTGCTGCATGTGGTTTTTTTTTAATCAATGTGTCTGTTTTCTATTTAATGTGTATTCTGACATATTTGATAAAAAAATGGCTTGATGGATACAGCAGATATTGGACAAAATGTAGTACTTCCAAATTTTTTAGTTACTACAAATTATGTGAGTGTGATCAGAACTAGTCAGACTAATCAAGCAGCAGTGTAAAACACTGGAAAAAATATGTTCTCCACACTCAAAGTGTAAATGTAATGTATATTTCTAGTTTTGTAAGACAGGACATGAAACACAGAAAAAGAACATGAATCCAATAAAGAAACGGCAAGTGTAAATGTAGAAGAGCTGTTATATGCTTTACTTTATTACAGAAAAAAAGGTATTGTACAGATACATTTTTGTTTATTGAGGTAAAACTGTAAATGTTGCCGCAAACATACAACAATGGTCTAAAAGTCCTTAGATTTTTTTCCAAAGGGAAAGGGCACATTTTTATTTTGTGCATTTCCATAAACTTACATAAAAAAAAAACTAAGGACATGAAGATATATCCTTAAGGGTACAACCTCAGTGACAGTTTAGTAGTAAAAATGTGACCATATGCATCATGAAGATGTCAAATTGTATTGTAAAGAAGGGGCATTCTGTTAATTGTGAAACCTAGTTCAAATGCATTGTTTAAACATTGTGTCTCTTGTCTCTTGTTACTAATGGTGTTAAGCTGTGCAACAACGTTGTTATAGTTAAATCTAATGTGTATCGTTACCAGTATTGGGCACTTTACTTTAAAAAAGTAATCAGTTATAGTTACTAGTTATTTCTTCCAAAAAATAACTGAGTTAGTAACTTGTTACCAGGGAAAGTAACTTATGCATTAGATTTTTAAAAAATGTTCAAATATGTCAAAAATGTGGATCCTCCTCCCCACTTTGATGGAAATTTTGCTGTATGTTCAATTATTTGTAATAACACTGACTATTAAATACATGTAATTAACGAATTAGATACTTAAAATATATAAAAGTCTAAATATAAATGAAATAATAAATTTTTAACTGAAAACATTGTGCACAAATCTATACCATTCTAGTATCGCTATGGGACAATGTGAGACAGGACACCTATCAGATGTAATATATCATTGTTGATGTGGTCGTTACTATGGATTTAATAGTCGAATGATAAAACACAATAGGTGTTTTAGAACTTTTCATATTTATTGCACTTCAACAGGCCGCAACTGCCACTTAAATTGGTCTAAATTAAATTATTCTTGTACCAAAAACACTACTTTTGAACTCGCTATTGCTGTGTCTCTCCTGTGCATGTGTGTTTGTGTAAACACCCACCCACCTCTGCCTCTGGCTGGCTTACCATGAAATTTTACTTTACCTTAGTCAATCATCATCCCTTATGCGGTTGTCTCACCCCTCATCAAAGAAAAGAAAAAAACTTTGCCGCTCCTGTGGCTAAGGGCCTGGTCGGATGCAAACAGCTTAATTACAGTAACGCGCCGCATATTATTGTCAGTAACGGTAACGCCGTTATATTGATGAAAACAGTAATTGGTTAGATTATCCGTTACTGAAAATGACTTTTTTCTACAGTAACGCTGTTATTTTAACGTCATTATTCCCATCACTGATCGTTACACCCCATTTCTTATTACGAGGCCCATATACTCATATACCTCCATTTATAGCCCAGAAGTCATCTCCAGTATTGTTGCCACTTTGGAGATACAAGGCCAAGATGATTTCGAAGTTTTAAGTCCACAGTTAGAAGAATAGACGTTCTGACTGACCGTGTGTGTGTGTGTGTGTGTGTGTGTGTAATACAGTGAGTGAGTGTATGCAGTACGAGGATGCTATTCCAGCAGAGCGGACGCGGGTGGAGAGTGTGGAGCTGGTTCTCCCACCACACGCAAATCACCAGGTCAGCACATTTGGGGGTCAGATCATGGCCTGGATGGAGAACGTGGCCACAATTTCAGCCAGGTAACAGTCACCGGCATCCTAACAAAACTGTTAACTGGGGTGAGCGTTACATAAAGCCATTCAAAACACAGAGTCTGACATTTAACCTGTAGAAGTGTATAGTTCTTTTCATTTTGCTTTACTATTTCAACATTCTGTGCCGACAGGTTCGAGTCTGCATTTCAGGCTTTTTTTTTGTTTGTATCCATTTCAGTTGATCTTAAACTTGGGGCAAACACGCAATAGATGGTTTTTATTATACTCAACAATACACACAGCAATAACTTTCCATCAAATGCAAAAAATAATCAAATATAAGACAATTATAAACACAGTTGTGGCATGGATTTTTTAGTTTAGAACTTGTACTCTATACCGAATGTCTCTGTTTGTTTGAGCTACACGTAGAGAAATTAATATATAAAATTCTAGCATTTTTTTAACACTGCACTTTCTAAGGGTTAGGAAATTGGGCAAATTGTCTGTAAGTGCCGCAAGATTTTATAAGGATTTCACTTGATATGAGGGAAACTTAAACAAAGCATAGGCTTCTTCTCTACAAAGCACTATAATACCAGGTAAACTCTAGTGGTATTAACACATTATGCTAAAAAAACAGAATTAACTCGGTACCAAGTGAGAAGAAATTAGACCTTAGAACTTTGACATGAATTACTCTGTGAAACAATAGCACCATTCATGTTCTGTGTTTGTCCTAGCCGCTTATGTAATGCTCACCCGACTCTGCGGAGCATCGATATGTTCCACTTCCGTGGGCCGTCCCACATAGGAGACAGATTGGTGCTGAAGGCCATCATCAACAATGCTTTCCAGAAAAGGTACCACCCCATCAGAGTACAGCTGGCACAAATGGTGTCTGAGTTGCTAAAAGTAGACACAGGTCATCTGATTTAGTGGCATTATGTAATGGAAGTCAAGGGGTTTAGAAATCACACTGTATGATCTCTTCAGCTACAATAAATGTGCTACCTTTCAAACATTTGGGGGCATTTGGCTTTGCAAAACTTAGATAAAATATGTGGCCTTGAATTTGGCAGTTTAAAGTTTTGTATTTAAAGCTGTTTGTTGTGATGTCAGCATTCAGTGAGCTTTAAACAACAGTTTGTAAATGAAAACATTCATTAAGTTTAATGTGTTCCAGGGAAGATCTATTGATAAAGTTAAGTGAGGGAGCTAAACTAACGTAAAGGGTTAAGACGTAGCATATATACATATGCAAACTAAACCTTTCTACCTTACTTAACAGTGAAAATCCAGCTTTACATGAAACATTTTAAACAAGGCATGAAGCCTCAAATCTTTTGATGTGTTTATGCACTGATAAATTGGGTGCTTTTAGTTTTCATGATTCCATTATTTCAGTTGGTTGCACATGAATAAAATCAGCTGCTGTCTTTACGTTTATTTCTTTTGGTAAGAGTTGGACTGATGTAACACAATTTATTAATGTGCACCTGATTCCTACAGACTGATTTGCAGGACTGGCCAGCAGTTACAGGAGACGTCTGATTGTAGTTACTGCTGTACTTGTTACTGAAAACAGATGCTGAAATATTTTGCCAACATATCTTTAATTTTGGACATTTTGTTCATTATTTCAGTCAAGTGATATAAATAAATGCAAATGTCACCATAGCAACTAATTTTATTATGAAACTTACTGATAATGCGAATGATTTAAAACATTTAAATCATACTAATTCAAAGAAAACGTTTTGTATGCACTGTCATCTTTCGTCTGAGATGTAAGTGTGTGTATATTGTTTCAGTATGGAGGTGGGTGTGTGTGCGGAGGCCTATCAAGGTGGAGAACCCTTGCGACACATCAACACAGCTTTTATGACATTTGAGGTGCTGGACCAGGACAGGAGGCCACGAAACTTACCACGGATACGACCAGAGCCTGTGGTGAGATCTCAAGCAGAGCTTTTAACAGTTTTTGAATCAGTTTGGGCCTTTTCATTCTGATGGAAGTGTTTATATAGAACATTGTGCTTTTATAATTAGAATCGAGGCTCCATGTAAACCCATCTACAGGGTGTAAATAACACTAGACTGATTTGCTTAGTTTTTAAATAGGAGTCACACTTGTGCGATGTGTTGAATTGAATTGAATTTACATTTTATATGTAATTTGCATTTGACTGTATTACATAACAGGGGCAGTTTCTTTCCTCAGGCCATCGCCCTCATGAACAGCTGACAGTACAGCTCACATCACTTACATATTTAAACTCTACACCACCTGTGTAATATATACTGCATATTTTGTATAATAACTGCACTGTTGCACACATACTGTTTATTGCATTATTTATTTTATACAGTATAAGCTCATGTAAAAGACTACAAGCTGCATACAACTGCATCCACATGGCACATCGTACCACATGTACTGGACCACACAAGAATTATGTATATTGTGTATACAGCATCTTGTGTACAATAGAGTATATTGTACATTGTATCATACATGTCAAGTGTACCTTAGGTTTGTATAGTGTCTACTATGTTTCATATTGTACAGTTTGTTTGTTTTGTTTGTTTAAAAACTAGAGAAACCCCATCGGCCAAAAACTAATTCCTTGTGTGTGCAAACATACTTGGCCAAATAAAACTGATTCTGATTCTGATAAACACAAATATTGCAAAAAGTAAGTAAAAAGTAAACTGTACTTAATCAGTGTAATAATATTCTTCCTGGAGATTATTGTATTCATTACATTTATTATTAAAATGAAATACTGAAAACTTGATACCAAAGATAATTGGTTTTCAATATTTTACATTTTTGGGGAAAAAATAAATGTTTAATTTTATAGATGACATAAATTATATTATGTAAAAATCTATCTAAAGTCACGTCTTTAAGATACCTGCCTCTGAATTTCAGACTTTTTAAATAAAATAAAACAGGTATGAGGAGTTATCCTCAGCACATTTCAAACAAAACTGACACAAACCATGTCTAAATCCTCACACAGACTATTTCAAGTTATTAAGGAATCTGTTAAGGGTTTGTAATATATATTGACACAAATTATTTAAGCTCAGAGGATAACCATAGGAAGGGGAATGTATCTACCCCAAAATATATATTAATGTAAAAAATGTACAAAAATTCTAATAAAAAAGAATTGTAAAAAGCCCTGTCGGTCATTCAGATCACTCTGATGCTCACTGATAGATAATTCAAAATCAAACCCCTGACTCCCACCTCTCTACCCCATCTGCACCCTCCTCAACCCCCTCTATGCAAAAAACCCCAAAATTTTGGGGCAGTCGCATCAATGTGTCGATATATACACTATTCTACCCAGTTAGGATTTTTTTTACCCCTGTTTAGAATACATTCCCACAATTTTAGTTCAGAGCACCACTTTTTCAGAGAACAATCAGAAAATTATATTCATTTGATCTTCCAACAACAAAGATTATTTTTAACACATTAACTCTAAAACTGATCTGAGATAATAATTTAAGCCCTATAATTTTTTTTTTTAATTGATCTTTGGTGTCCACAGGATGGCAAAAGGCGTTTTCAGGAGGCCATTGCCAGGAAGAAAATTCGCTTAGACAGGTAAAACTATTATGATTTTTATATATTGAAAGTTATAAAAATGTCTTGCACATATGAAGCCACACAGGAAACAACAAAAATTAAAGCACAAAAACATTTACCAGTAGTGTTTACTGTAAATAGACACCTAATCTAGACAAACTGCTGCATTTGAGTTTTAGATAAAAACATACTTTGCACAGCTTTGAGGTAAAAGCTTAATAAACATTAATAAACATTCCATAAATGCACAGGTTTAGCCACCATGACAAATTTTCAACCCCAGTTGTCAGGTAGATATAGAAAAGACAGTGGCACTGATAGTAAAACACAAAATCACATAAAACATGGTGTAGACAGTAACAGAAAGCAATTCCCTTTAGCCGTTGAAATAAGGAACAGATTATCATTTAAAGGACCCATGTTAGGAAATCTGAAATTGTGTTAATGTAATATATGAATATTGAAATAAATGAACATATCAATCCCCAATTCATACAGCTCATATATGAAAACTAAGCTGCAAAATGTCACAAAGAGCAGCACATTTACAGATATACATTTATTCATCCCATCACTGCCTGTTCACATTGAAGTCATAAAGAATGTTTCAGCCCAGACTTTTTGAATATGGCTAAAAAAAGAACAAAATTAACTGATAAAGTGAATAAGCAATATTTATTATATCTTTACATGCATAAGCAGTTCAGTGTTGCCCTAAAAGACAAAAACTGTAATGGCATTGCTGTGAAGTCATTCTTCCACATCAATGCCCATGGTTATCTAGTAACTTAAACTGGTTGTTCTGTTACAGAAAGTACATCATCTCCTGCAAACAAAGTGAGGTTCCTCTCTCTGTGCCATGGGACCCCAGTAACCAGGTACTCTCACTTACATAAAGGTCCTGGCCACTTGATTTGAAAGCCCTCCCTGGTAGCTTCACCTTGCTGTTGTACAGTTAGAGACAGTAGACTATGTGTTGATGTTTTTTTAATCATCCTCTAGCCCTTGCTCAGTGAAGAATTTCAATAAAAAGTCTGTTCCACAGATGTACCTCAGCTACAACAATGTTTCTGCACTGAAGATGCTGGCTGCTCGGAACAACTGGGTCTTAGCTTCTGAGAAAAACAAGGTCAGCAATTAACAAATGTTGAACAGTGTTTTTAAACAGTTTTCTTCTCTAGACACTTTAGGAGGTCTTATATATATGTGAAACCTTATAAAATTAATGTGTTTTCTGTAATAAAGTGATTGTTCAGCCAAAAATCAAGTCAAGGCCAGATTTTCTGCCAAATACATGTTTGGTGTGGTATAGATTTATCACTTGTTAGCTACATTAGCCTTATAGCACAAGTGCAGAACCAGATAGTGCCAGGCAAATCATTCATTTTGTGTTTTTAAGAAATCTCTGTTAAATGTATACAAACTTTAATGGTTAGGCACAGCAGCCTCAAAGCTGCTCAAAACTAAAGAAAAAAAATCTCAGACACCAAGGGGGGCCTGCGTAAAAGTTCATCATAGTTTGTCAGAAATGCTAGAAGTAAGTGTAAGATGCTGTTGAATTTGCATGTTCATTATTCTGTTCTCAGGTCAGTCTGTACACTCTAGAGGAGAACCACATGTTGTGCTTTAAGGTGGAGACTCATGTTGCTATTGCAGCGGAGCAGGTATTTCTGCTTCTGTCTGACCTCAGACGCAGGAACGAGTGGGACCCGCATTACAAGTATGTCCTGCTAGGGAATTCACATTAAAAGAAGAGCTAAAAGAAGACATGACGCATATTAATTTATAATCTGTACACACAACCTGTTAAAAGTTTGGAGATTTTGTGGACACCTAGTTTTCAAGATGTTTTTAATACAACTGTTTAGATTTTCTGCATCAGTTTTGCAATAGCTTAACATATTAATTGAGGTTTATTTTAAAGGAAAACAATTCTTTGTAAATGTTTGTGGCAATATTAGTGACAGTGGTACCTTGGAAATAATGCCAAAGGCCATGCATTTTATCTGTCTGTTGTGATGTCAGGACTCATCCGCATCCAAACAAAACACATTTCAATTTGCGTTTGAAAGTAAAACTGTCAAATCACTGTTTGGGCAAATACCACCCTTATACCAAGAAGTCACTTTAAAGAAAATGAGTGCTGGTACACCCAAAGTATCATTGGCACACAGCTGTTTTATGACAAGAAAAAACAATGTTTGCCTGTATTTTCTCTTACATTTTGATAATGCAGTGTACTACTGCAAAGGGAAAACCACCAGCGATGTTGAAGGGAACGTACCTGAATTAGAAATATTATTATTGAGTGATCATGTCTCTGTTCTAGATTATGAACAGCTGAATTGTCTAATATGTTTCTTTTTTGTCTTGGGAATAATTACTAACATTGCAGAGAATGTGAGGTAATAAACCACGCTGATGAAGATGACACCATTTACCGGGTTTTCACTCCATCCATTAGCAAAGGAGGAAAGGTTCAGGACTTTATCCTCCTGGCCTCTAGGAGGCGCCCATGTGACTCGGGGTAAGACGAATTCCTTAATTATAAAATGATTGTGTCTTAGGTAAGGTCATACTGAAAAAGCAGATTGTTTTAGAAAATTTATTTCTGATGCTGCCTGAAAAAAAAAACAAAAAGCACATACAGTGTCAGAAACAACAAGGTGAAAAAAGTATTGAATTTGTGTTATTCAAATGTGTCGTGTTTGAATAAAATCTGTTACATCCACACAAGGAGTAAACTGAAGGACAACAATTATAGCATGGATAAGTGTGTGATAAGGTATCATTTTAAAACCCCTTTTGCCTTCACAGTGACCCTTACTGGATTGCCCTTCGCTCTGTCACCCTGCCTGCATATCTGCCCACTGAGGACTACAACAGGGGGGAGGTACTCTGTGCTGGTTTTAGCATAAAAGAGGAGGACTGCTCTCTAACAAAGGTTTGCCTTAGACTAGGCCTGCATAAATTGAATTGAGTGCCCCCATGATGCTGTAGACACTTTCAGTGCAAGCAGTGTGTTCACACATGCTAAAATGTAACACAGGCTCCAGAAAACTGTGCCTGTAGTTATGGAAGGCAGTTTGCTACATCATTTGTGTTTTTCTATATTTCTCAAAGTGTCCCCTGAAGACTTTTGGTTAAAGTAACTTGCAGTTCTAATGTTTTTCATTTACTGAGATATGTGTGTAGGTCACAGAACTAACAGCTATATTATTTTAATCACCCTCTTGGCTGCTGTAAAGTATAATTTTGAGGCATGTAAAAAACTCACAGTGGGAACCTTAGGTTTTTTAATCTGTAGTGGAGATGTGTTGGTTGCTTGTGTAAAAGTATTTAACTGGCTCAAATATTTTTTAGTAACATTAAGATAATATGTAATTGTGCCCCTACTAGAACTGACAAAAAGTATGGAACATTGCACACAGAACCCCACAACCTCCCATATGTAGCAGAAATCGTCAGTGGAAGCTGCGGTTGTGCCATAGCAACATCTCTTAACCACAGCAAAATCAGTGTTACATACAGCCTTGAGAGGGTCATTGCTTTTATAAAACACAGTAAGAATATGATAAAATATACACTTTTCAATAAATAATCCCATATTAATGAAAGTAATATTAAATTAGTATAACAGTTCATCTGCTAAGAAATGTATGCTCACAGTAGGCAATGCTTGTCATGTGACAGAGTAAGTGAAAGAGTGCATTAACTAGTACATAAAAACATAACTTACCTGATATGCACAGTGACAGACGTATCTCAGATATTTTACTGCTTTGAACATGGCTTAGCCAAACAGATTTTAGAATTTAAAGTACAATCCAGATTCTGGAAAATTGGGACATTATGTAAAATGCAATAAAAACAAACATCTGTGATTAACTGTCAAAAGTAAAAAAAAAAAAAAAGATTTCCAATGTCTTTAATGACAGTTTCTCAAGCAGTGGCTTCTGAGGGCTCAAATGTCACACACATTGAACAGTGTTTTCAACTGGACTGAGATGTATTTGGATTCTATGGATTTTTTCACAGTGTTATGCACAGTAGATGGTGAAAGTCCTAAATACTTTGTAATCTTTCAATGAGAAATGTTCTTTTGAACTAACAATTCTCTCTGAAGTTTTACACAAAGTGGTGAACCATGACTCATCTTTGCTTCCACTTTTGGTGGATGTTCTTTTTATACTCTAACATGATCCCCTCGTGGGTTCACCTGCTTAACAGTGTAACTTGAATGTTTTATATACAATTCTTGCTGAATAAAGGTGCACAACAATTTAAAACTTCTAACTTTTCCAGGAAAAATTGTCGTTTGTATTTTGAGATACTGATCAGCTGTCAATATCATATAGGACAGTCTTGTTTTATTCTGGAAGGTTTGCACCCTAGCTGTAAATAGTACAATCTGGATGAAAGTGGATCAGTAGTTATTTGTGTGACTAGCAATTTGATGCCAAGTAACTGTACTGAAGACTGTAATCCTGTACCCGATTACAAGAATTTCTCAAATGCAAAAAGAAAAATGAATGATAACAGTGAGATTTAGAGATTGGCTTTAAATCTGGCTGAAAGGTGGAAAGGTTGTTACTTAACATTGTAAGAGTATAGTAAAACACATGGAGCTTTAACTGGCTAAATCAATTGCTAAAATGCTTTATGTTTAAATGATTTGTGTGTGTGTGTTTGTTTCAGCTTTCCTACTACAACCAGGCCACTCCTGGCGTGCTGCCGTACATCTCCACTGACATTGCTGGGCTTTCTTCCAGTTTCTACTCAGCCTTCACCTCCTGCAGTGCTTTCCTAGAGGAGAACAAGAACAGTCTGGACACTCTGCCCTCACCTGCCCCAAGAGAGCCGTGCTGGGAGACCATTTAAAGAGGAAATTTTTTGTTGTGTTCTGTAATGGTTTAAGCTACTCAACAGTAATCAGTGTTTGTTCACTAGGGGAGAAAAGGTGCTTCTAAGGAAAAAAACAAATCACAGTTGAATTCAGGAAGTAAACTGAAAGACAGAAGTTGTGTTGATGGAACGCATGCGTCCTGCCAGTTCTCCACAAACCATCCAGCTGCTAATAGCGCTCCTGTCTTTGTCATTGGAAGTGAGTTTATAGATTATGTTTATTATCACTGTCAGAAGAAAAGTGCTCCTTTTTTAGTTGTCATTTTTTTTTAATTAAGGCCAGCGACATTTCATGAGTAATGGACCAACAGAAAGTTTAAAAAAGGAACCTTTTACATTACGTTAACACTGTTTTCTTCTTTTCCTGTAGTGTTACCTTTACCTGGTTTTCTTATGACAGTGATGATTTGCCACTCTACATAAACACACCCACGTTAACTGGCCAGTACATGGCTTTGGTCTACCTTTAGCAGGACTTTTGAAAATTGCATATGATTCATGGACACAGGTCTAGAGTCAGTAGCTGTTCAAAAACTCTCCTATGGGCTGCAATAGGGTTTAAGTACTGAAATGCCATCTCTTGGTCACCAATAGTGGTCAGCATTTCTTAGAAAAGCGTGGCCCCAGGATAAGTTCCTGGAGGGCCAGAGCACTGTAAATTTACTGTTTTTTCTGACACAATGATAACTGATAAGTTCTCTGAGGTGATAATGGGCCCATATCCTAAACCTTTGTTGCTTTTTTTTTCTTCTACTTGAGATTCAAAAACAGAAATTTCATTTGTACATGACTATACCTGACCTTCTAGTCTTCCTCCCTTAGAATTAAACAGTCTGCTTCTGAGATTGTGCCATAAAGCTGATATGGAAATGACATTTACACTAAGTGGTAATTATAACGTCTATAGGCTGAATGTTAGAACATATGTAAGTGAGTGCCTTTCATGACAGCACAAAAAAACAGCACAACAATCCTTTTTGCAGCTTAATTTCTATATATGGACTGAATGGACTGGAGATACTGGTATGTTTTTATATTTAATTACCATTAGAAAATATATTTTTGAAAATGAAGAAAATGTGGCTTTCTCTTATATGGGCCCTTTAAATGAAGGAAAGTCTGCAGTGTTGTGGCCCTGAAGGATTGCAGTAAAACATAGTTTTTGCAGGTTAGGTTAAACCATGTGAGAAACCTCAAGTTTCAGTAAGGAAACCATTAGTTTAGAATTACTGTGCAAGAGCTTAGCTGAGGATGAATAATCTTTGATCAGGCTGGACTCCCCCCATTGCTACTAAGACACAAAATAGTGACAATCTGTGATGAGTGTAAATGCAAGAAGTATTTAATATTAATAAATAAATGAACTAAAATGTTATCTATCAAGATATATTCATCAAGCAGCTAATAAAATAAGAGAAAACAGGACAAGGCATTTTAAGTACTCTTCAGCTCTACTTTAAAACTTTATATTATCTTTATATTATGCTTTAGGTATCTTAATTTGTGCAATATTGTAAGGAGCTGGAAGTCAGTGTTAAAATGCAAGAAGTTCTTCTGTGGGCATTTTAAAGCATGGTGTATTAGACCGTAATACAGAAACTGAATTTAAGAACATTGCAGAACAGCGCTCACAAATAATGTATATAGATTTTTGTAGATTTTGTAGATAATTACTGATGCATAGATTAATATGAATTATTTTCTACCTCCACCTATGATGTTCTGATGGTTTTTTCAAATTAATTAATTAATTAATAAAACAACAAAATAAAAATCAGAGTGTGCTAGTTGTGCACAGCTTCTTAGTTGGTGGGTAAAGATAAGAAGTGTATGATATACCCAAGTGATATTTATTCATTATTAAATAACAACCTAAAATGACTGCCAGTAATTTATATTTCACCTATTGCAACAAACTGTCATCGCCTTGACTGAATACATTAAAGCAGTTTCACATCTTGGTTTGTTTTGGGTCCCTTCAATCGGCTTCAGCCTGTACTTCTGTTATCTCCTTTGATCTAAACATCTACTAAGGTGGATCAGCACATTTAAGGTGGCTTGCCAGCGTGCAACATTATACATGCTGATTGTGTGGCACTGGGCGCAGGACTTCCACCTCGTAATGGCTGGATTTGATATGCGCCACTCTGGCCTGGGCTTTTAGGAGCTCATAATGCTGTTTCTCGGATAGGGAATTGTGCATAGAAGCCCTGGATGCGATGGCCTCTGCATGGATTTTCTGTTTCCTGCAGAAAAAAACAGAAATGCACCACTAACAGGTAACTATCTAAAAAATGTGGATTACAATTATTGCAATTAAAGTAATCGTGAGCTTCTTTATTGCAAATTTACATGAACTTTTTATTAATTATTAATGAATAATTTAAATGGTTCTCCAAGTCTACAGGGTATTTACCAGGTCTTAAGATACTGTACCTGTTCTCAGGGTATATAGGGCACTGTACCTGTTCTCCAGGTGTGTAGGGTACAGTACCTGTTCTTCAGATGTGTAGGTTATGGTACCTGTTTTCCAGGTGCTGTACATGTTCTGCAGGTGTGTAGGGTGCAGTACATGTTTTCCAAGTGTGTAAGTATCTGTGCTAGTTTTCCAGTGTATAGGATGCAGTACCTGTTCTTGTAGTGTGCAGAGTGCCGTATCTGTTGTCCACCTGTTTTTTAAGTGTGTAGGATGCCATACCTGTTCTCTAGGCACTCTTGTCCTGGTTTGCACAGTGCCATACTGGTTCTCCAAATGTGTAGGGTTCTTAGTTGTCTTAAGTAGTCCCGGAAGGTACAGACAATGTAAAATATACCATAAACGCAGTCCTTAAGGTCAAATAGTGTCTTTAAATGATTTTACAGGTACACTATAATCACTTTCCCAGGAAAATGGTACATACGTATCTGTTCCTTTTTATTATTAAATGTTTTTAAACTGAAAAAATAAAAAGCCTGGACAGGGTCAAGATTGGATATACCACCCAGGTGACAGCATATGTACCCTGAAAGGTATATTTTGTGCACAGTATAGGATGCCATACCTGTTCTCTGGCTGTATAGGAAGCTGTCCCTGTTCTCCAGTTTTGTAGGGCACTGTACATTTTGTCTAGATGGGTAGAGCACTGTACCTGTACTCCAGGTTGTAGGGTACTGTACCTGTTCTCCAGGTGTGTAGGGTGCTGTTCCTGTTCTCTAGGTCTTTACGCCACTATACTTGTCCTAAAGGTGTGTAGAACACCCTACCACAGGGTCTGTGTTTGTAGTGTGTGACACCTGTTCTCAAGGTGAGTGGGTTACTGTACCTATTCCCCAGGTGTCTTGAGCACTGTGCTTTTTCTCTAGTTGTAGTGGATACTGACCTGTTCTTCATGTGTGCAGGGTGACCTGTTCTCTCAGTTTGTAGGGTTCCATACCTGTTCTCCATGTACTGCTGTATGAGTAGCTTCTGAGAATCAGTGTGCTCCTTGTTAACAGCAACCTGTCTTCTCTTCTCACGCTGAGCATTGCTGACTCTTAGTTTGATACACTGTCTTATCATGGCTTTGGCCAGGGCACTGTGTTGCCCACTAAAATGAGTGACCATCTCCTGCTCCACCACTCTCCTCCTTTTCTCCTCTAGAAAGCTGAGGTGTTTTTTGCGAGCGAGATGCAATTCCTGCTCAATTTTGGCCCTTTGCAGCCTGAATGCTTTTTCCATTTCGGCTTTGTCTTTGTCTTGTTGCAAAAGTGCCTCCATCCTCCAAGTCTCCATGAAATTGTCATGGTGACCACGGGCCTCGTCACGGCAACCCTGGAGTTTTGCAACCCGTTCCACCTTTTCTTTTAGATCCTTGGCTTTCTCTTTTTCCCAATAAGCCCTCTCGATCACCCGGAATGGCGCGAGACTGAAACCGTCGTTGCACCTGTCAATAGTCCTAAAAATTAATAGGATTTTATTAATTGTACTATTATCAATACTGCTTATCGATTAGTCTACACTACTACATGTACTGGTTCTTATTATTGCCTAAAAAGAAATATTGTAGTCAGACTGTGACCATTTCAAAAGTTTTCCAGTTTTCATAATTTTACAAGCATTCCTACCTTCTAATTAATTGCTTCTCTGCAGTGATTTTGGGAAGACGTGGCTTTGGGCTGTAAGAGTGGCAATGTTTCTGTGAATGGAAATGATCAATGGCTTCCCGCACCTCCTGTCCAGCAGTTTTTCGGGATATCAACATGTGGACAAATGGCTCAGATGAGTGCATTGTGGCCTTGAAGCCAGACAGATGAAATTCCATTCCCACATCATGCACATTGTCCGAAATGGCAATATCTAGAGGCCAAGGACAAAAACCTTAAAGTATAGTAATTTAATACAGCTAATAGTGGTATAAAATGCAAAGATGCTGTCTGAATGGATTTTTGTATGTTTGAATTAAATACACTTGATTAGAGGAATAGCCAGTATAGTGTCTACTTATTTGTGCCCAAAATACAATTATTTTTAAACATAAAAATATAGCAGTGTTCCCCATAGCAGGTGCTGGAGGCCCTCTGCCTTGCCTGTTTTTCTGTTTTAACACTCCCACTTTAACTCAGTAAGGGGTTTTAATGGCTTGATCAGACTGGAGCAAGGGGAAATAAATGTATAGAGCAGGTGGCCTCCAGGCCTGGGAAACACTGGTTTATTTATGTATTTTCCAGTCTACTACTGCATACAGTAGCTAATTTAGAATTTTAAGCAAATCTGAATGAAAAGCTGGTGAGATTTCATAATGCACTGCACTGAACTGAGGTCAAACTGACACCCTCATAACTGATATTCCCACTGTTGTATTGCACTTCTGTCAGACTCACTGAGTTTGCCATCACAGGGGTTCCTATCATCACTCTGAATAGGGGTGTTACATGGCATCCTGAGGTTCTCAAGCTTCTTGCTGTCAAATGATCGCGTGCTTATCATCTCCTGTAGCATAAATATACATTTAAGGGAAAATATTCTAAGCACTGTAGCCAACACTGTTTAAATTATTTAATAAATAAACATTATCTAACCTCCTGGCTATCCGCCTGCACCAGTTTACTCAAGTGGATATACAGCCTAGTAACTACCGAGTCTTTTTTCTCCGGCTTCTGCAAGATGACAGATCAGAAAATGAAATGTGAAGCCATTAAAAACAAAAAATAAGGCATGGAACAAATACAATGACTGAAAACGTGCAAATGTTCTTTTAAGTTAATAGTAGTTTTGGATAAATCTTCTATTATAGAGTCTTCAGTGTATCCCTTTTAAATTATTAAAATGTTTTCTTTTGCAAATGAATACATACATAAAAAACATCAGTCTAACATTAGAACTGGAAACATTTTTTATAGTTATTAGCCTTTATATCAAACTATACAGACACAAAAATAAATTCATAAATCCTCAATACAAATATAAATTAAATATTGCATTTGTAGTGCATACTTAAAATTTATTTTAGTTTAAGATTTTAAATAAAATAATAACATATGCCATCATTTTTGCTCAGGCCACATTTTATGCTAGATTCAGTAAATAAACAGTAATTCTGCATCAACATGTGCAGAAGTGCATTTTCTGTAGCTGTTTTATACTTATTTCCACTTGTAAAATCAACAAAAATGTAATTTGACCAAGAATTCCTATACTTTTGATTGGGAATGTACAATGACCCCAAAATGCATTTAAACATTGCAATACTTAAAAATGTATTACGTTTATAATGTTAGGAATGAAACTGCTGCACCAGATGGCATTTATTTTAAACAGAACATTCTATGGTGCTTCTGAGCAGTGTTTTTCAAGACTTTTGTTAGCTTGCACCCAATTTTCATGATCCCGTCATTGAACACAAGCTCACCACCTCAAGAAAAACAAACCCATACAGTTTATGTGAGATTATGAGAGAAACCTGAAGAAATTATTATTAAGTTTTATAGCAAAAAAAAAAAAAAATTTAAAAGTTTTAGGTGGGTACTGTTGTTTGACAAGCTGTTGTTTCTAGGGATCAGCAAAATTAACTTCATATTAATAAAATCTGTATCATGATATTTTCTACAAACACGTGTAGTATTCACACAAACACTTCACCATCTGGGTAAACTAAGCAGAAAAATAGCTAAAACTAAACTTTTGTGTAACTGATATTGTAAGCATAGCATTACTGATACCAGGCCAATCTGTTGATCTGTCTTGCACTCTTTAATCCAGGAGCTGGTGGTTTCTGAAGAGTGAGGGTGTAGCTGTGTAATGGCTGGTGTTACCTGCCTCTGTAAGACTCTCAGAGGCTTTGGAGTTTTACATAATCTGTAGGAGGATCAAATGGTGGAGTTAGTTACCACTACGAATCATCAAGTAAATGAGTCATTATTTACAAGTAGTTACTCGTAACTAATATTACTTTTTACCTACTACAATTATTCAGTAACTGAATATAAATTACTAGCAGCTTCTATACATTTTTAAATGACTGCAGTTATTCAGCAACAAATGTAAATTATTTAGTACTTGAATTATTTAGTATCTACTTTGTATAATAAAGTATTTATTATAGAATATTCAGTACCTACTAAAAATTATTCAGTGTTCTACTAATTCAGTAACTACAAAGCTAATATAAAGTACTTATGAGAGCAAAAAACTAATGTATGGACTCAAGTGTGTGTGTGTGTGTGTGTGTGTGTGTGTGTGTGTATGTGTGTGTAAAATGTCTAATGCTTACCCGAGGCATCTCCTGGTAAGATGTCCTCTAATCCATTTCTGGATAATCAGAATAGGGCAGTGGTTAGCCTGGATCCGGTTTACTGTTGCAATTATTTCCTGCACCACTTTCATTTCAGTCTTGTATGAATTCTAAGTGTGAGAAGTTATAAAACATTGACTTGGAATTATGGAAGTCCTGAACATACAAAGGACCATTTATGTGAGCGTCTCATTGTTTGAATAATAACGGTTATTTTATTCTGTAGTAATCTGTAAAGTTTTTATTAGTATTTCATTTTATATGAAACAACGACAAGGTTTTTAGTGATAAGACGTATACTATGTATAGTACTTATTTAGTATATATATAGTATGTTTTATTTATTGTAGTTATTGTCTTGTTGAGTTCTTCTATATTTTTAAAAAATATGATGAATCCTGGAAGTTTATACTATAAAAATGTACTTCATGATATTAAGTAGGTTTTTATTTTAACTTAATTCTCATAGACACTGCCTTTGGGACCTAAAGGTCGCAGGTTCGAGTCTCGGCCTGAGCGCTACTGAGGTTCCCTTGAGCAAGGTACTGTCCCACTACACTGCTCCCCAGGCGCTGTTGATAGCTGCCCGCTGCTCCACGTGTGCACGTGTGATGGGTTAAATGCAGAGGTCACATTTTGTTGTGGTGCTTGAGTGTGTTCACAATGAAAAATAGTTACTTTTCAATGTTTTACAGGTTTCTGAATGATTATATATAATAATGTATATATAATATTAGTAGTGTTGTTTATTGTTCTAGACACATAATTTGTTCCAGAATATAATTGTATACATTCATCTGCAACAATTTATTTGGCGATTCCAAACATTTGTATGATAAATGATTTTAATAAAAAATGAAAGCGATAGTATTAAATCAGTACTGACCGTTTTTGAAGATGGATACAGATTTATACAAAAATGAGAATCCATTCTTTTATATTTAGAAGGCAGATGCCAGTTTTCAACAATTTCCTCATCAGAAATGACACAGTTATCCAGGGCCTTCAGGGACAAAATGCTGTTGACAACACAGTGCCTGTAGTTGTGCTTTAGACTGAGTGGTGTATTGTAGAGGGTTAAGGCTGTTAGATTCAGACAGCTGGACAGAGGAGTTATACTTTTCCTGTCTGCTATGTTGTTGTCGTGTAGATTGAGCAGTTGTAAATCGTTCAGACTACTCCAAAACAAAGCACTGGGAAGTTGGGTAATCTGACCAGCAAAAAGCAAAACAATTAGTCAGGGAACTTCTTCTGAACGGTCTTTTTAATAAAGTTAGATCAAAAGATTTAATATGATATACTTCATTTAAAAAATCCTAAACTTTTAGCCATATAATTCATTACATTTGAAATTGCTCAGGCAAATGGATCAAAGTATTACTTACATTTTACTAAACTGACATGAATATACACATTAAGAATAATGAAATACATATACCCTCAAAGTCCCAAACTTATTATTCAGTTTCTAGTATTAATTACAAATCATTCATTAAGTCCTATAAATCTCTACTTTCTGTAGTCATGATAGTGAGGACCTGAAGTGTGGACTAACATGCTGACCCGAAGTGTGTACAAATAAACTGACCAACCTGATTCCCTTTGAGATCCAGCTTTACCAAGTGCACACACTCTACAAGATGATCTATCCTGGTCAGAAAGTTGTCAGCCAGGATGCAAATCTTCAGTGCTTTGCAGCGTCCCAGCTGCTCCAGGTTCTTTAGCAGCAGGCTACTCAGATTGACCAATAGGACTTTCTGTAGGTCACTGGGTTTTTCATTTGGTAATGTGCTACACCCGTGGTCCAATATCAAGGAATCAGAGCAGTTCACCAGAAAGGCCTTTTCGGCCTCCATTTCTCCTGCTGGCTGATACTGGAAGAAAGCAATTCATGTATTGTTATGTCAGCAAGTCAAATAATAATATACTTCATGTTTCCTATTATTGTCTATCAAAGTAGTAACTAATCTTTTTTTTCTGTTACATGTGCTTAAGTAATTTATGGAGTTGTAATTAAATGCTAATGCACTGACCCCTGCTCAAGAAGTCTATATTTGTAAGGAAAGATATCCACATATTCTTTTCAGGTTTAGTTCCTCTCACTTGAGTTGGTTCATTTTCTCAGCTACTTTACTGTTACAGACACCTCTTACTCTGCGCCTTTAGCACTTCTTTTTAGATCAAAATGATCAAGATAAGAGCATAAAAGACATCAGTTAGTATATCTGGTGAGAGATGCTGAATGCACTGAGAAGTTGCACTGCAGTTAACAACTTCAACGTTAGCAGCTTAAAGTGCTTTTAAGATTCATTTTTGTAAGTTACTTTTACTTCAGTTGGTATCCTTATATGAAAGTGGCAATACTCTTACCTGACGGTGGTTTTAGGCTCCTCGTCCCACCTGTATTTAAGTTGATATTTGTTTTTAGAAACTTCAGACTTAGTTGTTATGGTGACTTTAACGTTGCCATGGTAACTGACGTTTGGTTATTTTACGAGTATTTTTTCCTTCGTTTTATTTCAGTCAAATAACTTTACGAATTATCTCATGATAGATTCACAAATGTAAGAATTTTAGAATGAGGAACAATGAAAAAGTGAAAACTCTAGGGTGTCACGTGACCCGGAATGCGGAAGTGGTAGTGTAAACACGACAGCAAGCGGCGCTGAGTAAAGTTATTATTCTCATTAAACGATTAATTAGACACGTATGATTTTGAAGAAATCTGACATGCAGGGGGCTTAACAACAGTTCGCTTGTCGCTAATTGTTTTTTTTTTTGGGGTACTTCTCTGGTACTTCGGCTAGGTTAGCACCGGAGCTAAAATAGTTTGAACTGCTCACAATGACAGGACTTACCAAAAGCACACACCTACAAAGAGCTACCAAGGAGAAACTGGATAAATTCAACAAAATAAGGGGTTAGTATTGCATTAAAGCTCAGTTCTTTAGTTCACCTGCACTAAACATGTGCTATCCTCATTTAACACGCGTGATTATCCAGAAGATTAGTAAACCATTAGCTTGTAATGTGCGTAGAAAACAGCAAAACTGCAGTGTAGGAGCTGGAAATAATTACATAAACCCTTCAAACTGCTCGTTGGTCTGAGGCCTAGTAATAGAGAGTCCCCTGTATTTAATAGTAACTCAGATTATTTCTTTACGCTTCCAACTCACTTTATTTTATTCGGTTTTAAGTTTTAGTTTGTGTGTATTGCTTTGTACAGCCCTTTGGTAAACACCTGTGTATTCTTAAAAATGTGCTTTATAAATATACTTTACTTACTGCCTTACTACTTACAGAGAATTGCAAAACACTAGACCAAAGTTGAGAAACACTGAAACAGCATAGTTCAATTATGGCAGGGCAGCGTTGTCCTAGTGGTTAGGATACTACCTTTTAGTACCTCATACTACTGAGGTACCCTTGAGCAAGGTACTGGCCCACTACACTGCTCCCCGGGTGCTGTTGGTAGCTGCCTGCTGCTCCACGTGTGCACGTGTGATGGGTTAAATGCAGAGGTCACATTTCATTGTGGTGCTTGAGTGTGTTCACAATGACAGTCACCTTCAATTATGTTTACACAGCTTGGTAAATGATTAACAAAACTGCAGTGCAGGATTATTTATAATAAGTAGTAGTTTTTTGGATGTGTTTTGAATTTAAGGGTTTTTTCCAGGCAGGGAGGTAAAACCCAGAGAATTCTGGGACCTTGTAGTTATCACTGCAGTGGACGAGGACCAGAGAGCTGCATACAAGCTCCAGATTCAAGAGAAGTGCGATAGGAAAGAGCTGCCGACTGGCATTAGTTACCATGTTTTTGCAGATCCTCCAGGATACAAGATTGGCAAGTACAACAGCAGATATTGCTTCATAACAAAATGTAACTTTTATCATTCAAATCAAATGGCAATATGATCCTATTTCTGGTGTTCATACAGGTAATGGAGGATCAACCTTACATTCACTGCAGCTTCTAATTGATAAGTATGGGGAGGCCCTTTCCAGATTCAGAGTCATTCTAGTACATGCAGGTAAAGTGATTTATTATATTTCTGCACAATATAATAATATGTAATGGGCATCACATGGTTAATGTCATGTGCAATTACACAGTAAATGCAGTTAAGTGCAATACACAGATTATGTGCAATTAAAGTTGTATATTTGTAAATGTATAGTTTTTATAACTTTCTTAGTATTTTTCACTCTTGCTTGCACTGTCTCCTTGCTGCTGTAACAGTGCAAACATCCCCATGTGGGACAATAAAGGCATATCTTATATCAAAGGCGTATCTTTAAACTCTGCTTAAACTCAGGGGCCATGTGAACGGTGTTACTTAGTTATTCTCAATTTTCAAACAGTTCATTAGTTATGTAAGGTGGACTTTTGCTTGTTTGGAATGAAAACTTACTAGCACAATATTAGCACTTTGCAGATAAAATTGGTAACTTTGGTTTAAAAAAAATACCTACAAAAATGCACTTTTTTTCTGTAAAAATGTTTATTCTTGTAGTACTAAACAGATGAAATGTTCTGATACATTAATAGCAGAATTTGTATCTATTCATGCAGGAGGTTTCAGTCAGCGCTTACCCAATGCCAGTGCTCTTGGCAAAATCTTCACTGCACTTCCTCTCGGAGAACCTCTCTATCAGATGTTGGAACTAAAGCTGGCAATGTACATAGACTTCCCCTCTCACATGAAGCCAGGTGTACTAGTCACCTGCGCTGATGACCTTCAACTGTACAGTGTAAGTGAAAGCATTGTGTTTGATAAACCAGGCTTCACAGCACTGGCCCACCCTTCCCCTCTGTCCATTGGAACTACACATGGAGTGTTTGTTCTGGAACCAGCAGAAAATTCCCAAATGTGTGACATGGAATATAGAACCTGCTTTCAGTTTTTGCACAAACCAAGCATTGACAAAATGTGCGAAAGTGGTGCAGTGTGCAAGAAAGCGGATGCAGACTTTGTCTATACTGATAGCACTTACTATGTTGATTATGGCACTGTGTTGAAACTGTTAGACTTGTTTAGAGATATCAGTCCTTTGAGATGTGAAATAGATGCTTATGGAGATTTTCTCCAAGGCCTGGGACCTGGTGCCACTGTGGATTACACCAACGACACAGCCAATGTCACCAAGAAGGAGAACAGTCTAGTGCAGATCAGAGAGAAAATTTTCGATTGTCTCAGAGGAACACCTCTCAATGTCATTATTCTGAATGAATCAAAGTTCTACCACCTGGGCACCACTGAGGAATATCTGTTTCACTTCACGGTTGACCCTTCTCTCAGAGTGGAGCTTGGCCTACAGCCAGCTGCCTTCAGCCTTTGCGAGCTAGAGACGACTGGGAAAGCTACTGCATGTGTTATGCATAGTATTGTACACCCTAGTGCTTCAGTATCTGTAGGAAGTGTGGTGGAATATACCAGACTGGAGCCTAAAGTAACAGTTGGCACCCACTCTATTGTAAGTGGATGCTGGATTGATACAGAACTATCAGTGCCCAACGAAACCTTCATACACTCCCTAAGTGCCACTCTGGACAACAAGACGATCTTTGTGACTGTAGCATTCAGTGTCCGAGACAACCTGAAGAAAAGTGTCTCCAATCCTGCAGATATGAATAAGCTGGAGCTGTTTGGAGCCACCTTGGAGGAGTGTGTGAGCCTCTGGGGGCTTTGTGCTGAAGATGTGAGATTCTCAGGGGACCGAGGTGTATATAACCTGTGGAACTGCTGCCTCTTCCCTGTATGTGAGGACATGAAGAGTTCCTTTGCTACAACACTAAAAATGCTGCAGGCAGTGCTTACAAATGAGAAGGTTACTTTGCCCAAAAACACAGAACTGCTTTCACTGCAGGAGGTCCTGCAAAACAAATACTTAAAACCTATGCTGGCATTCAGAAAAGGGCTTTTTGAAGAAATACTTGCTAAATGAACTGCCATAAGTATGACAACATAGATTACAATTAATGTAAAGTCACAATGTGATCAAACCCAAACAGTAAAAGGCCACAGCGTTTAATAGTTGTTGATTTTTCTGCTTTAAAGTAAAAAAAAACTAAAAATAAAATAATACACATTTTCCCTTCTTGCCCCAAATGCAGTTAATCAGTCAAAAAGTGTTTGGTGTCCAAAGTTTGCTTCTGAAGCTACAAGGTTAATGTAAGTACCAAATAGTGGAAGCTTGTATCCCACCAATTTGTGCATTAAATAGTGCTGAGTTAATCATTCTCAAGGACTTATGTGGGTTCTGACCCTATATGATACACTGTTATCTATAAACACAGGAAAAGTTCAGGCTTGACGATGCCTGTTAAAGCTCATTCCCCTTATTCGCAGAACCCTTGTAATAAAACAAAGGGCGAACCATTTGTCCAGTTTAGATTATTTGCCTAGCTCTCATTCTCACACCTGAGTCAGGAGTCACAATTCTCACCTAAAATAATTATATAGGTTCCAGCACATAGGCTTTAGAATATTGCCGAAGTTTAAAGCTTTGAAGATGTCAGACTGATCACCCCTTCTTCACAGTGCATACAACCAGATGACTCACGATGTTGGATTTTTTGCAACAAACAACCATTGCCAGTGCTGTCATTAAAGTCATAAATCATTTTGTTGTAGCACAATCAGTGACATTATCCTGTAATATTTGAAAAAAATGAATATTTTTGATTATCTTTGAACAAGAAAATAAAAATGTAGATGAGAGATTATCTAGCTTGCATCATGTCCAAGGTTAACCAGTCGTTAAGACTTCAGCTGTATAGAAGCAAGGTGGCGTCCTGAGGGTCAACCTTTGCTTTCAAAACACAACCTTTCTCAGAAATATTCAGTTCAGTACATTCTTAAAAATAAAGATCCCAGAAAGGATTCTTTGCATGATTTCATAGAAGAACCATCATTTGTTTTTGGTTTAAAAAAAAAAAACAAAAAAACTAAATGAGCATATGAGTGTGAAGAACTTCTTTAAAGTTAAAAAGAAAACCCCTATATCTGTAAAGCACTTTTACCTTTTTAAAAAGGCTTTTTATGCTGTTTAAAGGTTATTCACCCTCAGATATCCTTTATAACAAATAGCTCTTTGATCAATTCAAAGATCTCTTTGTGGCACCTTTAAGAGTGTACTGGAAAAGTCTTAGAGACTGAGAAAACTGTGTACCGCGCTAATGAGTGCGTGTGTTTGCTTGTGAACATTTAATACCGTTTAAATCAGTGCAGAAGAAGTAAGCAGAATGTCTTATTTGCAGTTTTTGTTATGTGTTTGAGCTGGCTGGCTCCTCTTCGATGCAGTTCCAACCATTGTATGAATTTGTTCAGTTCCACAAGCAGCATACCTGGGGGGTCTTTACAAAGTGGGATTTTTCAGTTTAGCCGAGAAACATAATCTTTAAGTCAAGCCTGTTCAAAAGAAACATTGCTTAGACACTCCAGCTGAATAGTCCTCAGATTTGGGCTGACTGAGAAATGCTGCTATGTGAAGTAACCCCTCATTTAATTTAATGAAGGAATGATCAGCCAAATGTGTAAGCACTGGATATAAACTACACTGTCTGAGTAACTTTGCTTCTTCATACCACTTTTGAACCACATAAATCCAAAGCATCCTGCTTTATCAGTGTACAAATTCTGGACTGATCCAAGTGAGGAGTGGAAATGGTAGAGACATAAAATCCCTGTTTGAATTAATGGTTACATGTATTTATTCTAATAGCAAATCTTTTCAGTGAAAATAAATGCTTATAAACCCAGATAAATAGCTTTCAGTATGATTTTGTCTGTTGACCTAAGGTTTTGCATGGTAAGGCAGATCTCTCTGACCACTAAAAACACTTAAAATTTCCTTTTGTCAATAATTCGGATATAAGAGCGTCTGATGGCACTTTATCTCTGCTCAGTGCAGAAGAGTATCCTTTTCCCTTCATCACTGCTACACCTGTTGTTTGATGAGAGTTAGAGGAAAGGCAGAGACCGCCCCATCATAGTGCTCACGCACATACGCTTGTGGGGGTTCAGCTGTCTCTGCTGTCAGACATTCCACTGGGTTTATTTTTAGCAGGAGGTCCGTGATCCCAGGCTTTATCTGCCCCATGTCTATTGTGTTTGAGACTAGAATAGGGCTTCAGCTGCATGACACTTTCCTCTGATCTCTCAGTGAAGGGTTGAAGCGTAGTGATCCAATGGGGAATTATAAATCAAGACCTACGCAAACATGTACAGGTAAAGACGTCTGGTTCCTTAACCCTTATACTTAAAATAAATTGTAATTTAGTTATTAGTCTTGAGACATTATGTTTTTTATTATGCATTTTACTGCATGGTTTATTTGTTGAATTTACCACTGGAGAATAAAGCATACAATGTGCTTACCTTTACCATGATACTTATGTACCTGAAAAAAGAATGTAAACAAAAGGTTTCCATATTTTCCATTACACTCTTTGTTACTTTTGCAGTTACTTTAAATGTTAAGCAACTGTGTTTACCAACCCTAGCCCTGAAGACCCCCTACCCTGCACATTTTGATACCTTCCCTGCTTTAACATTGATTTTAGCTTAGTGAGGAGTTGATGATGAGCTGATTAATAGGATCCGATTGGTTGGGAACAGGGAAAACCCTAAAATATAGGCCAGTGGGCCTCCAGGACTAGGGTTGGGTCACTGGGAAACACTTACTTAGACTGTCACACACAAACTGATCAGCCATAACATTAACACCACTGACCAGTAAAGTGAATAATATTAATTATCTAGTTTTTTTTTCATTACAATGGTGATGTATTAGGCAGCAAGTAAACAGTCAGTTCTTAAAATTGAGATGCTAGAAGCAGAAAAAATGAGCAAGTGTAAGGACCTGAGCCACTCTGAGGAGGGCCTTATTGTGATGACTAGACTACTGAGGTCTTGTGTTCCAGGGATGCAGAAGTTAGTACCTACCAAACGTTATTCAAGGAATTACAACAGGTGAAACTGCGACAGGGACATGGGCACCCAAGGCTCATTGATGCATGTGAAGGCTAGCCCGCCTGGTCTGTTTCCACAGAAGAACTACTGTGGTTTTAAAAGTGATCGCTAACTCTGATAGAAAGGTATAACAGTCAGAGCTGCTTCAGCAGCATGAGGGGACCTACACGCAGATGGTGTAAATATAGTATTGGTGACCGTGTTGGCTTGAAAAAAGCTAAATGCCACACATTTTACCCCCTTGTTGTGAAGTCATCATCTTCACTCAACACCTTTCAGGTATTTACATTACAAAAGAGTTTCAGTGAGAGTTAAGTAACAGTTAAAGTTAAAGGGAAAATTTCAAAAGAAGGTGCAGTGTCTAATAATAAAGGACCAGGTTCATTTCTTTACCCATTCATCCATCCATCCATTTATTTTCTAAACCGATCCTTCCGTTTCCGGGTCGCGGGGAAGCTGGAGCCAATCCCAGCTAACTGCGGCCCTAAGGCAGGGTACACCTAGGACAGGAGACCAACCCATCGACAGACAGCCATTCACACACACAGGCAATTTTAGAGTATCCAATCAACCTACTGCAAGCCTTTGCACAGTGGGAGGAAACCCATGCGAAGAGCTTGCAAACTCCACACAAAAATGCACCCGTGGCCAACCCAGGGATCGAACCCAGGACCTTCTCATTGTGAGGTGACAGTGCTAACCACTGCAACACTGTGCTGGCCCTATCACTTTACCCTTCACCCATATTCTGTATGTTTTTATGTCTTTTTAGATGAGTGGAAGAAGAAAGTGAGCGAGTCATACTCCGTGATCATCGAGAGGGTGGAGGATGATTTGAGGGTCAAAGAGGATGAGCTGGCTGAGCTAAAGCATGTGTTCAGGTGAAGGGGGATCCCTAACCACTAACTAATAGTCAAGGCCCCTAAAAGACAAGATTAGCAAAGTTCTATTATTATAATAACTCATGATAAGTGATGAAATGTATTTCTTATGATAAGAAAAGTAATCTATAAGTATCTATAAGAAGTTCTTAACATTCATTCATATAATGATTTCTTTGGTTCAGTTGTGTTAAAGATATGCAATGAAAATCTTAGCAGTGATGGCTTTCAGGCTGTAATATTGCTTCTTGTAATATTCTCTTGAGATTCTCCTGTGATGGTTTGTGAATTACACAGCTCAGATGAAGCCTTTAACAAAGTGAACCTCAACTATCGCACGGAGAACGGTCTCTCCCTGCTGCACCTGTGCTGCATATGTGGAGGTAGGAGCTAAATAATGGAGAAATTATGTCAGAAGTATGCAGACTTTTTTGTTGTTATTTAATGTAATTCCTATGCATATATCCACTTAAAATACACAATATCCTCTGACTTTGTACTTACAAATATGAACAAAAATTTATATATATTTATAGGGAAAGGCAGATGCCACAAAAGAACAATATTAGCACTTTGTTGCAAAGCTGTTGTTGGCAGTGACAGCACTGAGACATCTACAGTAAGAGGTATTTTAAAAATTGTGGTCTAATTTTGGCCCAGACTTCTTAGTTAATAGCCTTTAAATCTTTAAAACTTTCTTTGTTGGACTTTAGCAAGATCTTGCAATCTTTACCTATTTAAAAATATTTGTTTAGGCTGGAGATTGTAGGTCTTTGTCTCATTACCCGCCTTCCCTTTCTAGGCCGATTAGATTCAATTCTTCTCTATAATTTCCCAGCTTTTTTCTTACCTTCCTTATCAAAGTTCCTTTTAAAGAGATGTGAGATGTGCACCAGTCTGGGGATAATTAGTTGAGCTTATCAAACCAGTTGTATTGAGAAAGATGCTACTTTGATTCGTAATTTTTTCATTTGACTGTTGTTTAATTACGTTATAACTGAGAACTTTAGGAATTTCCTTAACCTTCACTATGATTGCTACTTGTTTTATGAAATCTGCCCAATTAATGGCGAGGTCTAGTATTAATATGCAGACTTCTGTATAAATTTGTATTGTATACATGCACTGGAACTATATTAAATAACAAAGTATCAATACCTGCTTCCCCTGCTTCCACTGTATATGCCCATTGTAAAAGCAAATAAAGAACCTAGATGAATACAATCAGCTGGACAAGATCCACAATACATAAACATACAGATGAGTTTATGTTACACATGTTGCTTTAAAAAATCAATTTGCTGCTTAAAATCAAACCCAGATATTGTCAATCAGCCAAGACACAAAGCATTAGGCAAACTGCATTCCCAAAACCTCACAAACCTCAAACTTCTATCAGTTATTTCACAAAAACAAAATTGACATTTGCTGACTGCTAATTTTTATAGCAATACAGCATAATTATAACCATTATGTGTCGTACAGTGTCAGAAACCACATAAGAAAGTCTATTTGTGATTGCTTAACAGCTCCAGAGTGTGAGATGATTGTGTGATGATTTAGACATGCAGTGTGCATGATGCTAAATGGTGGTATATAAGCTTTTTTTAACTACATTAACTACATCAACTACATCAGCCTTGTAGCTCCAAATGCTGAGTGGGTAGGACATTGCCCTTGGAACCATCAGGTTGCAGGTTCAAGTCCTGGCCTGGGCACTACTGAGGTACCCTTGAGCAAGGTACCATCCTGCTACACTGGTCCCTGTGTGCATGTGTGATGAGTTAAATGCAGAGGTCCCATTTTGTTGTGGTGCTGGAGTGTGTTCACAATGACGAATTTTCACTTTTTACTTCCAGTGGAAAACGAATGCGCCAAACATGGCATGGCTGATTGATTGCTTTTTTTCTCTAATCCAGCTAAACAATGCCTTGAATGTTGATTTTCTTTAAATGTCTGCTAAAACTTAAAAATGCAAGCCCTACAAGCTTCATAACTTTTTCAACTTTCAATGTAACAAAAACATTGTCTTAATGTGATGGGCAGGAAACAAGTCCCACATCAGGACACTGATGCTGAAAGGGTTGCGTCCCTCTAGACTGACTAGGAATGGCTTTACTGCCCTGCATCTCGCTGCCTATAAGGTAAGTCCTCCTTTCAGCTTTACAAACAGTCTCCGATTACGCTGGGCTGAAAATAAATGAAATACAATACCTTGAGCTGATCAGTGCTTGCCCCTAACATTCACTGTAGTTTATTTGTGTGCAATTAACTTGAACCACTTGTAATATTAGAATGGATAAAAAAACATGTCCTTGTTGTAGGAGTGAAACTGGGATTGTATGAGATAAATAAATGTTTTTTCTCTTCTTTAATAACATGCAATGGACAGAATGGTAAAGCTTTTTTGAGGTAGCATAGAGCATGATACAGTAACATATGTATGGGGTACATGCATATTCCCCCTGTAGCTCCTTTATTCAAAAGTACTCCTTTGTAGCTCCACAGACTGCAGCACCTCTGGTTTACATCCTCTAGCCCTTCATCAGTGATTAGTTTCTGACCACAAAGACATTGGCTGGATATTAAGTGGTCAGTAAGTAGAAGAACAATATATGGGCTTCTAATACAGTGGACACTGAACATTTATGTGGATTATTGCTACATGTCTTGTTAGAATTTATTGGTAGAAATACATGTTGAGTTGTCAAAATTGTTTTGTGTTTTCCGTAATTAGAATAGTAATGAGACATTTATAATATTTTCCAATGCTCTAAATTTACATCTGTCTCCCAATATCTCTTTCTTTCTCTCTCTCTCTCTATCTCTCTCTCTCTCTCTCTCCCTCCCTCTCTCTCTCTCTCTCTCTCTCTCTCTCTCTCTCTCTCTCTCTCTCTCTCTCTCTCTCT
>JBBPDA010109290.1:0-10410 GCA_037974385.1 Arnoldichthys spilopterus
TGGGGTGATAATGGGTACTTGATAATGGGTAATGGGATGATAATGGATACTTGATAATGGGTAATGGGGTGATAATGCGTACTTGATCATGGGTAATGGGGTGATAATGGGTACTTGATAATGGGTAATGGGATGATAATGGATACTTGATAATGGGTAATGGGGTGATAATGGGTAATGTAGTAATAATGGGTAATGTGATGATCATGGGTACTTGATAATGGGTAATGGGATGATAATGGGTACTTGATAATGGGTAATGGGATGATAATGGGTACTTGATAATGGGTAATGGGATGATAATGGGTAATGTAGTAATAATGGGTACTTGATAATTACTGTGTATTAAGTTGTTTACCACATAATTATCTTGTTCACACAACTTAGTACACAGTAATGGAGACCTGGACCAGTGCCTACCCTTCAGTTTGGGAACATGTCCAGGATCAGATTTCACTGTTCGGTACAATCACAGGAGGGAGAAAAAACGATGTAGTACATGTGTAAAGCTCTGAGCTCGCAGAGATATTAGTCAATGTAAAACGTAAAAAGTTTTTTAAAAAAAGCCTGTAAAATGTTGGTAACCCCAAAAAAAACGTAGTGCTGTATAAACCTGAAATACATTCCTAACCAGGGCTGTTAAAACAAAAATGCAGAACTACTGTCAAATCGGCGACTAAATAGCCTCTCTCCTCTTCCTCCCCTGCTCCTGGATCTGTGTAGAATTGCTAAGCAGATTCTGTTGGCTCAGATCAGAGCCGGTCAGTCCTCAGAGTCTGACCAGGAGGACTCCACTGACAACGGCGGGGGCACAGCGAGTGAGGATGAGGGCAAGTCCAGGAAAGAAGAGGAAGGAAAAGTGCCTGAAGACAGTGAGTATATGCCTGAATGTCGAATGCGCAGTACTGTGTGAACAGTGTGAGCTGTCAGAAGACACGAGTTCGCTCCAGGTTTCTCCTCCATCATCTCCTGGGTTCATCTAATGAAGGACCGACTGAGCCCAAGCCAGTGATTTGATGGGAGCTGCAGTAACACTGGGCGAACTGGGAACGGTCAAGCCAACACACAATCACTGTTCACTGGTATGTGTGTTTACTGTAGTTGTGTTGTTTTTTTTTTTTTAATTGGAACACAGCCTAGTTAGAACCACTTTTAATGATAATTTTCTGTGTTTAAGTAGCTGTTGACCCATAAACTTTATAACCTAAAGTATCTTCAGTAAACAGACAGCTGATTTTTTCATGTTCGTCTCCTCTCAATGCAACAAAACATTTTGTGAATGTGCCCAAGTCTGAGATCAAGACTGAAGTTGTATTTAAGAATGAAACCTCTCCGTTCAATGTGGGCTCTTCTGGCCAAAGTACACTTGATTTTAAGTGAGCACACAGGACCATTTCTCCCAAAAAGTACCTGAAATACTGATTCATCTGACCACAGTACAGTGATGGTCCATCCCAGATGCCTCAGAGCCCAAAGAAGTCGATGGCGCTTCTGGACACTGGCTTCCGTTTGGCACAGTACAGTTTTAACTGGCGTTTGTGGATGTAACTACGTATTGTGGTACTTAACAACGGTTTGCCAAAGTCGTCCTGAGCCCTGAGCCTGTGGTGATATGGCTTATAGATGATGACGATTCTTGATGCAGTGCTGCCTGAGGGATCGGAGATCACGATTGTTCAGCTTAGGCTTGCGCTCTTGTCCTTTACGCACTGAAATTCCTCCAGATTCCTTGAATCTTTTAATTATGTTATGCACTGTTGAAGGTGAAATATCCAAATCTCTTCCTGTCTTTCTTTGAGGAACATTGTTTTTAAACATTTCAATCATTTTCTAACGTATTTGTTGGCAAACTGGTGAACCTCGGCCCATCTTCGCTCCTAAAGGACTAGACCTTTCTTGGATTATTTTTTACAATCATCTGTTTCTAACCACACCATTATTTAACCAGTGTGTTGGAATGTGTTGCAGGTCCCAACGACAGGAAAGGATGAATATTTACAAATGAAATGAAGTCGACCAGACAAAACATGAAATATTGTGTGTTTATATCGTCTGCAGTGAAGTCAAAGTAAATGTAGAAATCACGACTTTCTTCTTTTATTGGCATTTTCCACACCAGCACAGCTGTTTCTGATCTGGGGTTGTATGTATGTATGTATGTAATATTATTGTTTGTAAAAATGAAAAATAATATAAAAAGTGACTATTTGTCATTGTGAACACACCCCGCTAAGTGCACCACAAAGAAATGTGACCGGGATTTGAACCTGCAACCCTCTAATGCCTGCTAATTGTCTTGTGTGCAAAAGTTCACACCCCCCAATCAGTCAGCATGTAGTAACACCGGACTCCAGCAAACCTCTGCCTCCAGGTCGGAGTCTTGTTTACATTTGTCTTCGTACACTTTTCTGCCTCTTTTCATGCTGTTGACCATAACGTAGCATATAGAGCATCTCGTCGGCATTGAGTGGTTTCAATCCTGTTGGTCTGAAGTTTTTTGGTGGCTCATCCACTCCTTTATTTGGGGGAACCTCGGGGGTCTGTTTTAGGGCCTATCCTTTCTATTTGTATGCCTTTGATTTTTTTTGCGGTTGCCTTTATTGAACTGATTTTGTAAGGTGAGCTCGAGTGCTCTGAAAGGTGCCTTAAAAAAAATTATTATGATGATGATGATGATGTTCTAGACAACTGGATCTCCAAAATGGCAGGAATGTTGCAGGTGTTTCCTATCAAAATTGTTTGAAGGAAGGAAAACTAGTGAATCAGCGACAGGGTCATGGGCACCCGAGGCTCACTGTTGCATGTGGTGTAGAAAGTGACGCAGACAGAAAGGGGTCAGAACACACAGCTGCTCCAGCAGCAGGAGGGACACACTCCGTATTAGGCAGGTGGTCTTAATGTTGTGGCTGTTTTAATGTTATTGCCTATGCCTGTAGGTGGGACCACTGATAACAGCTCTGATCCTGAGGATTCAGATTCAACACCACTGACCCGTCACCGCCTGCTGCGCTTCGGCCTGGCCCCACAGGAGGCAAAGCCTAATAGCTGTAACCCGGAGGCGAGGAAGAGGGAGATGGGTCAGGACCCGGACGTGATCAACGGTCAGTGAGTCTTCCGGGTTTGCGTCCCCCCCCCCCACCCGACAGAACCACTACACAACGCTTTAACGCTGAACGGAACCTTTTCAATAACGTCACGGCTCTGCTTGACCTTTGACCTTTCCTTGATGTGCTCAGTTACCAGTGACGACCACAGAACAGCCAGTGAGGACTCGGCACTAAGCGAGGAGCTCAGCGCATCAGAGGGTGAAGACGCCAGGTAAAGCAGCCTGAGCCCATCGGGGTACTGGAGCCCAAGAGGCCGAGTCACTCAGCACAACGCTAACCGTGTTAGCTAGCGCTAGCTGAACTGGCAGTTAGCCTTATCCTCATACTGCGTTTCACTGTCCAGTGATGTATTAGCAAAGTGTGTGTAGGTGGGTCATGTGACTCACACGTGCTCACCTTCACCCTCCCAGTGTTGGTGGTATTGGGTGAAACTGGACCGGAGTAGAGTGGGGGGGGGGGGTTTGGTGACTTCCTGTGTTGTTGACGTGTTTTATGCTTCGATCCTATTCCTCCTCCTGGTGCTGCTCAGTCATGAACAGAAGGATTCAGCCGCTGGTGACGAACCTCACACACCTCCCGAACAGGTATGAGTTACGGTGTTTTCAGCGTGTGTGAATAATATTGTCTGTTTTACCGTATCGTCTGGACCTGTATTTCTGTACTAGTGGGGACCACCGATCAGCCATAGCATTAAAACCACCTAACTGCTATTGTGTAGGTCACCCTCGCACCTCCAGAACCTCTGCTTGTTGAAACATGGGTTCCACTGCACCTCTGAAGGTGCGCTGTGGTATCTGGCGCCAAGACGTTCGCACCAGAGCATTTGCGTCCTATAAGTTGTGAGGTGGGGCCCCCATGGCTCAGACTAGTCCATGACCTTCCGCAGAGCCTCAGTCAGATTGAGGTGTGGGAAATGTAGAGGCTCTTTATGTTCCTCTTAAGGTTCCTTAGTGATTTCTGCAGAACGTGATACGTGTCAAAGTAACATCGACAGAAAAGCCAGGACCCTGCATCCTAGTGCCTTCTCTTCCTGTGGTAAGCACCACGGACACCCTGGCCGTCTACCTGTCAGTGGTATTAATGTTATGGCTGATCGGTTTATACTGTTAAATATAGCCATGTGAGAAAAACACGTTTCCCAGGTTTACGTACATTAACTGAAGATGAAATATGATGATTTCTGATAGTGTAGTGTTATATTCATCATTAATATTATAATTCTGTTATTAATGATGGGTTTACTCTTATTGTCCGAGCCTGTAGATGGGCTGAGGGTTGTAGAAGCTCCGGTGTCGTGGTGCAGGGCAGTAAAAATCTGATTTAACAGTTCAGTCAATCTTCCCTGTTGATTTCAAGCTTATTTACTGAATATTTTCAAAAGAAATTTTAGCCTTTAACTTATTCATTCATTGATTATTATTATTAAAGTATTTTTAATGTATTTTATATTATAATGACTTAATAATATAGTAATATTGCTTCAACGTTCACGTTACTGTTTCTTACTATTTTAACTGTGGTGTGTTTACTGTGAAGCACTTTGAGCTGCGTTTCTCACTCATTCATGCCTCTTTTCAGTGCTTACCTGACCTTTCTACCTGCTTTAATTTACTGACCTGTTCTTTCTGTTGTTGCATTTCATGTCTTAGATTTGCCATTCTGTTAAAGCTTATTATTTATTATTATTATTATTTATTATTTATTATCATTATTATTTCTTATATATATATATATTTTTCTATTTTTTAATTATTTCTTATTATTAATTTTTTTATTTCTATTTTCTTTTAATTTCTAATTATTTTTTTAAATTATTATTATTTTTATTATTATCATTATTTCTGTTATTATTATTATTATTGTTGTTATTTCTATTATTATTATTATTATTATTATTATTATTATTATTCAGTGAATCATAAAATGTTGATCTGAACAGTGAATTGATTCGGTTGAATTTGATTCCCTTGGCACAGTTCAGAATTCTTTTTAAATGATGTTAATGTTTCCAGCGGAATAAGAAAAGTACTGAAGTAGAAAAACTTTATTCTAATGAATATTATAATATTGTGTGTGTACGTGTGTGTGTGTGTGTGTGTGTGTGTGTGTGTTAGGGTGATGTCAGCGATGCTGAAGATGTGGTTTCCCCAACGCTCAGCAGCACTCCTCAAGGTCGGAGAAAGATCCGGAGGATCCTGGAAGTGGGGCAGCTGGCTAAGGAGACCCAGAATGCCCTGAGGGAGGAGGAGGAGAGGAGAAGGAGACTGGCAGAGAGAGACCGACAGAGACAACAGGAAGACGGCAGAGATGAAGGAAACGAGGAGGCAGAGGTGCAGCAGAAGAGTTTTTTTAGGCTGATGGTTAATCTGCTTTAGGTTATTATTAATAAACAATATCTTTTGGGCACAAAGCGTATGAAACTATAACAACTCATAAAACGTCACTTAGTCAATAAACATCCGGTTCCAAACCGAGGTTATTAGGTCTCTTTGCTCTGTGTCTGTCATGAGTATGTGTCCTCAGTGAAAAAGGTTTAAAAAAATAAAGAAAAGAACGGACAGACAGACAGACAGATCACTTCTTTTGTGTGGTGATGGTGACACCGATTGTCCTGATTGGGTCGGTTTGTTAAGCTCGCTAACTCTGCTAACTATCACACAAGTTCATGCTGCTGTGAGTGAATGGCTAGGTAACCTCTCGCTCCTTGTCTAGAAAGTAGCCATGCAGTGCCCCCTAGTGTACAAAAGTGGCACAACAGATCAAAGTTGGAGCCTGTGCTGCTGATTTGGGATTGTGGAACAGAACAACGTCGTCTTCTTGAAATGATCCAGGTTGAGATGTTTGGGGGTCCTCCCAGGCCTGGGAAACAGTCTGAGCTTAGTAATTATGGTCTGGGCGCCGTTTTTCAGGTGATCATCGTGGCAGAAAAACCCGGCCCTGACATCCCCCCACTGGTTCTGGAGCAGGATCCATCACGCAAACCTCTCGTGCAGGTCGACATGCACCTGCTCAGGAAACTGAAACCTCACCAGCGACAGGGTACGTGTGTGTGTGTGTTTCTCACCTTCTGCATCTCATCTGTGTCTCATTTCATCACAGTTTGGTTCCATTCACTAATTTAGATCTGTCACAATACCACCACTATCGTGACCAAAACTACTCCTGCTGCTCTGGTGTAGCTCCACCCCTGTGTGTGAGATCTGGGATGTTCTAGCAGGTTCTAGCTCTTGAAAGAACAGTTTGAAGTTAATGGAGATTCAACATTGCAGCAGATGATTGATTATCTTTACACGCAGAGCTTTTTATTTATACTGCTTTACATTCCTCACTCACTCACTCACTCACTCACTC
Source organism: Arnoldichthys spilopterus (assembly GCA_037974385.1). Classification (NCBI taxonomy): domain Eukaryota; kingdom Metazoa; phylum Chordata; class Actinopteri; order Characiformes; family Lepidarchidae; genus Arnoldichthys; species Arnoldichthys spilopterus. The sequence continues at coordinate 6,459 of JBBPDA010109290.1, forward strand.
ACTCACTCACTCACTCACTCACTCACTCACTCACTCACTCACTCAGTAGTAGTAGTAGTAGTAGTAAAAATAATGAAAAATATTAGCTATAATAATAATAATAATAATTATTATTATTATTTATTAATATAAGAATTAATGCTAATAAAAAATAATAGAAATTATTAAATATTTATTATTATTTATTCTCATTTCTATTATAATTTAGCATGAGTTCTTATATAAATAAATAATAATGATAATAATGATTATAAATAATAATAATAAATATTGTTGTCATAATATAATTGTTATTAAGTTACACTGATGTCGTGTTTTTCCACAGAAACAGAGTAAATAATGAACCTGAGTCAGAAAGGTAATGATTGAAACGATGAGATTTTCGACTTCAAGGTAGAAAGGGACGAGTGGTCACAGACACTGAGGAAGGGAATTCCAAAATATTTGGCTTTTTTAAATACCGCGACACGGCTGCTACACACTGCATTGTTGGGGAAACCGTTGAAAGGAATAAAGCCCATAAAACCAACAGGGACCAGAAGTGTGGCGACAGCCTGAACATGCTGCCATTCTGATGCAGTCGAACCAACTCGCTAATGCTCGTGCTTTTCAAACCGGTGTGTGTGAATCTTTCTGTAGGTGTACAGTTTATGTGGGACAGCTGTTGTGAATCGGTTGCCAAGGTGAAGGGGTCTCCTGGTTCCGGCTGCATTCTCGCCCACTGCATGGGCCTGGGAAAAACACTGCAGGTACTGGGACGAGCGTGTGTGAGACCGATAAGAGAGATGATGTTTATCAGTTGGAGTGTGTGTGTGTGTGTGTGTGTGTGTATGTGTGTGTGTGTATATGTGTACATCAATACCTAAACACATAAACTAGAATAAAAAATTAAGATTTAAACTACAACACCAGATCAGAACAAGTTGTGTCTTTATGGAAAACACAAATAAAAAAAGAAAGTCGTGATTTCTACATTTACTTTGACCTGTATTTCACTGCAGACGATATGAACACACAATATTTCATGTTTTGTCTGGTCGACTTCACTTCATTAGTAAATCTACATCCTTTCCTGTCGTTCGGACCTGCAGCACATTCCAGAAAAATTGGAACAGTAAAGCGTTTACCACTGTGTAATGTTGCCGTTATGTTCACAACACTTAAAGACGTTTAGGGACTGAAGACACCAAGTGACGAAGTGTTGTCAGGTGTGATTGTGTTCAATTCTTCCTGCAAACAAGTATGAAGGTGGGCAACAGTACGGGGTCTTCACTGTCCACACATTCTCTATTGGAGACAGGTGGGGGCTGCAGGCAGGCCAGTTAAGTCCATTTCTCTCATTATTTACCCAGTTTACCTCATTACTGCCCTAAATTGCTCCTGTCTGGAATGTGCTGCAGGTCTGAACGACAGGAAAGGATGTAGATTTACTAATGAAGTGAAGTCGACCAGACAAAACATGAAATATTGTGTGTTCATGTCGTCTGCAGTGAAATACAAGTCAAAGTAAATGTAGAAATAAAAGACTTTCTTTTATTATTTGTGTTTTCCACGCCGTCCCAACTGTTTCTGATCTGGGGTCGTGAATGAAGACGATACAGATTTAACACCGGTAAAAACAGACGATGCAGATGCAGGTACAAGTGCACGATTCAAGTAGATAAGTGAGAAGAGTGGAAAGTGAGGCAGTTTGTTTTGCTTCTTTCCAAAACTGACACAGCTTGGGGGCGGATCTGAGCCCCATGGGGAGCTGGTTCCAGTAGTGGGCAGCATAATGACTACATGCGGTTTCACCCTGTTTAGTTGCAGCTTTTGGGTTCTTGGTAGAGCTTTAATCAGACCTGCTCGTGTCTTGAAGCTGCAGGTCCAGTTTGGGGTCAGGCTTCAGTATTTCGCTCCAATTCACATGCTCATTATTGCAAACTAATATACACAGATCAGCCATAACATTAGCACCACTGACCGGTGACGTGAGTAACACTTGACTCTTGGATCTGAGCCACTGTGACAACTGATGTTCTAGACGACTGAGTCCGAGCGTCTCCAGAACGGCAGGCCTTGTTTAGTGTTCCAGGTGTGCAGCAGTTAGCACCTACCAAATTGATCAGGCTCGTTGATGCATGTGGACAGGGACCTACTGGATATTAGGCAGGTGGTGTTAATGTTCTGGCTGGTTTGTGTTGAACTGTGTGTGTGTGTGTTTCAGGTGATCGCGTTCCTGCACACCGTGTTATCCTGTGAGCTGGTGCAACTGAAGACCGCGCTGGTGGTTTGTCCCCTAAACACCGTCCTCAACTGGAAAGCGGAGTTTGACCAATGGCAGAGTGGCATTAAAACACCAAAACTAGAGGCGAGTCTCCTCACTGCTCAGCACACACACACCGACTGAATCGACTGTGACGGTGCTTAAGGAGGCCGTTAGCGGAGGAGCGCTCAGGCTAATGACGCCAACAAGAAATGCAAGCCTGACCCCACCAGTGTGGGCAGTGGGCAGTGGGTGGTGGTCTAGTGGTCAGTGATCGCAGGCTTAAGATCTTGAGCAAGGTTCCGTCCAGCTGCGCTGCTCCCCGGGTGCTGCTGGTAGCGGACCACTGCTTCATGTGTGGATGGGTTAAATGCAGAGGTCACTTCATTTCATTGTGGTTTTCTAGCTCACAGTAAGACTCTTACTGTTTGCTGCTGACCTCAGCCAGTAGTTCTAAACTAAAGACGCAAAATATGCAACATCTGTATCGGCCACATGTGGGCGGAGTCGACGGCGGAGAGAGTTTGACTCGCTTATGACGTTTCTGACCCTGGAGGCTGACCGCTACTGACGAGGGAGAGTTTGTCTAGCCGACAGCGCAGACCAGCAGGACAGTTAGCCCAGTTAGCTCGCTACTTTCAACCAAAAAAATGCCGAGGTTTGAAAATAAGAGTTAGGATGTAAAAAACCACTTAACAAAGTATTCTGTACCCTACTGGTTCCCAAAGCTTCTTAATCCTAATTCTGTCTGTCTTTCTGTCTGTCTGTCTGTCTGTCTGTCTATCTGTCTGTCTGTCAGGCTGTCTATCAGTCTGTCTGTCTGTCTGTCTGTCAGGCTGTCTGTCTGTCTGTCTGTCTGTCTGTCAGGCTGTCTATCAGTCTGTCTGTCTATCTGTCTGTCTATCAGTCTGTCTGTCTGTGTCTGTCTGTCTATATCTATGTCTGTCTATCAAGTCTGTCTGTCTGTCTGTCTTTCTGTCTGTCTATCTATATCTGTCTGTGTCTGTCTATCAGTCTCTCTGTCTATCAGTCTGTCTGTCTATCTGTGTCTGTCTGTCTGTCTCTCTGTCTATCAGTCTGTCTCTCTGTCTATCAGTCTGTCTGTCTATCAGTCTGTCTGTCTCTGTCTGTCTATATCTATGTCTGTCTATCAGTCTGTCTGTCTGTCTGTGTGTGTGTGTCTGTCTGTCTGTCTATATCTATGTCTGTCTATCAGTCTGTCTGTCTGTCTGTCTGTGTGTGTGTGTGTGTCTGTCTGTCTGTCTGTCTATATCTATGTCTGTCTATCAGTCTGTCTGTCTATATGTCTGTCTATCAGTCTGTCTGTCTGTCTGTCTGTATCTGTCTGTCTGTCTGTATCTGTCTGTCTGTTTGTCTGTCAGTCTGTATCTGTCTGTCAGTCAGTATCTGTCTATCAGTCTGTCTATGTCTGTCTGTGTATTTATTTATTTTGTGGGTTTTTTGTGGTTTTAAATTTTTATTTAAAATCATTTTATTTAAACATTAGTTATTTAAGGACAGTATTGTGCAAAAGTCTTAGCCCCCTGAGAGAATGCTCATTAAAAGCTGTTTATTTGGGCAGCGAGTGTTTCTGTTTTCTCCAGAAACATTAATAACATTAACACAGCAAACAGTGGTGTGTGTGTGTGTGTGTGTGTGTGTGTGTGTGTGTGTGTGTGTGTGTGTGTGTGTGTGTGTGTGTGTGTG
>JBBPDA010109291.1:0-10409 GCA_037974385.1 Arnoldichthys spilopterus
CTATCTATCTATCTATCTATCTATCTATCTATCTATCTATCTATCTATCTATCCATCCATCCATCTATCCATCCATCTATCCATACTTCCATCCATCCATGTGTCCATCTATATATCCATTGATCTATCCATCCATCCATTCATCTTTCCATACCTCCATCCATCGATCCGTCCATCCATCCATCCATCCATCCATCCATCCATCTATCCATACTTCCATCCATCCATGTGTCCATCTATATATCCATTGATCTATCCATCCATCCATTCATCTTTCCATACCTCCATCCATCGATCCGTCCATCCATCCATCCATCTATCCATCCATCCATCCATCCATCCATCCATCCATCCATCCATCCATTCATCCATCCAATATTTATAAAGATATGTCTTATGCAATATATTCAAATAACATATATTTCTAACATATATAAAATGTATCAGTGTGAAAACATCCATACATTTGCATATTTTAAAATATATTATACATATTATCCCATAAATACACCCAGCTATTGAATCGAGATCTAAGATGATTTGATTCGTCACATACACAGTTATACATGTATATGCAGTGAAATGCTGCCTGACTGCTCCTGAGACTGTGCAAACTTTAAATAAAGAAAACACTGAAATTAAAAGAAATTAAACAAAATCATAAAAACATAAAGAAAAATATACAGAAAATATAGAGAATAATATCCACCGCCTTGACTCGTTGTTGTTGGAGATGAGGCCCAGATGGATGGATGGATGGATGGATGGATAAATGGATGGAAGTATGGCTAGATGGATGATGGATGGATGGATGGATGGATGGATAAATGGATGGATAGATAGATGATGGATGGATGGATGGATGGATGGATGGATGGATGGATGGATGGAAGTATGGCTAGATGGATGGATGGATGAATGGATGGATGAACAGATGGATGGATAGATAGATAGATAGATAGATAGATAGATAGATAGATAGATAGATAGATAGATAGATAGATAGATAGATATCTGTATGGATATACAGCAAAGACTTTCCATAAAGTTATTATAAAGTATTTACGAGTGTGTTTGAGATGCACAGCGAGTTATTAAGTTGATGTTACATTTGATCATATCATGCGCTGTGGGAAGAAGACAAGCATCATGTCATATTGAACCATATTGGGAACGAGCCTTCACCGAGTCTCATCATTTTCATGCATCTCACTTTCTCCCAGCATTTCTTTGCTCGGCCGCACGTCCAATCACAGCAGAGGGATAAACGAGACCTCCTGCTATCCTTTACTCTAAGGACTTCATTATCTCTCACTGTCTCACACACTCTCGCTCACAAACATACAAAAAAAACAGAAAAACAGACACTACATCACACCAGCGCTCTCCAATTTGGATGTGCAGAAAGCCGCCTGTCGTGGACTAATCTAGCGGATGCCAAGCGTGACTGATGGCTTCTCGGACAGCGGCACTTGGCTTGGCAAACGCATTCGGCGTCGCGTTCAGCCGGGAAAACGTGTGATATGACTCGAGTACATTTTGATATTGATATTATGGGGCCAGATTTAGAAAGTAGCCGCTAAATTAAAAGAAAGAAGAAGAGTTTGCTGAGAAACGAGAGACGATACGATCTGACTGAGCTGTGAGCGAGGATTGCTTGCATATGGAGGAAGGGGGAAATGTGCATTGAGTGTGTGGGATAAAAAGCTGTCCGTTCCTGGGAGCAGGCATTTCCGAGAGCCTCTCTAGCCTTGTTTATTACAGCCAGTTATCTGTATTCCAGTCCCACCACTGACAAATGGAAAATGTCTACAGAACAAGGCTAATACACCAGGCCGAACTGGCATTTTTCAGCCCGACTTCTGCTTACTGCAGCGGCATCATGTAGTGAGTTTTCAGATGAGCCCAAGTGCGGGGGAGCAAAGGGGACACCGCCTCCCTCATCGCGTCAGTTGATTGGCCCTGGCTGAATACAGGTGGAATATTGCGTCGGCTGAAAACGGGTGGGCATACACGTCGTCCGTCGGCGCAATATGTACACAAACCGAGGTGGTGGCTAACGTACGTAGAGGTTAGCTTAGCTCATGAGATGGTAACCACAAGCTAAGCTAGGGGCCGCCCTGAGGCAACGCCGGTAAAGGAAAAGGTTACTGGGTTTGGGGGTAAGGGAAGGAACCCCTGGAAGCAGGTGCGAGCCAACTAGCCACCTTGCCCATATGCGGGAGCCTGCCCAAGCCAGTCATGGATCTCCCCGGCCCACGGTCATGACACCAGCCACCAGGGAGAAGGGAAAGGGTCTCTAGAAGCAGATGTGGGTTCCAACTCACTGTACCCCGGCCGTATGCGCAAGCCCGAGCTAGTCACGGATCTCCACAGCCCTTGGCCCAAAGGAAGTTTGTCTCACGCTAGCTGGCGGTGCTCCAGGCATAGGGCTGGCACGTCTGCTATGAATTCTAGAGGCCTCAACTCAAGGGGTGAGCGCAGGCAATCCGCGCCGTTACCGGCCTGTTCACGGCTGGTGTGCTCCTCAGAGGGCCACACCTGCCAAACAGGGACAGGGACACTGCGCCGCCTGGTCAGGCAACCATACCTATAAGGGCGTAGGCCCAGGTGAAACACATAAGCATGACTGCCGTAACCATGGCAGGTTGCGCCGTGTCGGGCCGGCCGTGCGCTAACAGTTACACGTGTGAGAATGGGTTTGGTGGGCAGGGAGTGATTGTGAGGGTGAGCAGTTTACTGTGTTTCGCTACAGGATGAATGAACACTGGGACTTAACCAGGAAGGAAATGCGAGCAGACGTAAACTAACTAGGTATAACCGACATGGCATGGGTAACAGCGAAAAACGTGTAACATAGGTGCATTCATAGTTCTTAGAACCAAACGATGGGACCTGAGGAATCGAAGGCTTTACTCTGTACTTCTCAACAGACATCACCTACCAAAACTGATCCAAGAAAGGACCACATGGGCACCCAAGGCTCATTGACGCATGGTGCAGCACAGTCAGAGCCGTTCCAGCAGCAGGAGGGTCACACTCAGCATTAGGCAGGTGGTCTTAATGTTATGGCTGATGCATTTCATTGGCCTCTATTGGGTGTATATAGGAAAATACGCTGAAATTAACTGATCAGACGTTACAGAGTGTTCTAGTTGATCTGAACCCCACACGAGTTGCTGAAAAATCCCTATAATGTTCCATTTGCACTGATTACGCCATAAAAACCTGTGTTACGTTGGTACGCGAGGCTCAAATTCTATGGCACATGATCTGGAAAAACCTATTTTTGGCGTCTACAGCTCATAAAATGTGGGCTGTTGCACTTCGCCTCCCAGCTAAAGTGGAATATTACACGCTCTCCATTTGCAAGCCCCACGCAGCACCGGAACCCCGCCCAAACCTCCTGCATGATGAATGGGCGCTGGGCCCTCTGAATGCTCACTGTGTCTTGATTTATTTTTCTATAGTAGGCAAAATGCTGGCGCCTCCCTGCTCATCCCTCATGCAGAGCGCGATTAGCATAATGTGCGTGGTGTATGCGAGGTGAACGCCTCAGAGGAAGTCTTAAGAGAAAAATCTTATTTGTGTATTTTTCTAGCACGTGCGTCCTTTTGGCTGGACGGGATGCCATCAGCATCATCTAGGCCGCAGCATCCGTCCCTGTGCAGTGGCACGTAATTTGGAAATCCTGTGGTGGCTAAGCAACGGTCAGCTCTTGAAGTCGATGTGCTGGAAGCAGGAGCGTAAGGTCCCGAGCCACTTTCATGTCAGAGCATCTCCAAAACGGCAGCTGGTGTGGTGCGTTCCAGGTGTGCAGTAGTAAGTGATCCAATGAAGGACGACTGGTGAATTGGCAACAGGGTCATGGGCACCCGGGGCTCACTGATGCACCCAGGGAGTGAAGGCTCTCTCATATGGTCGGATCCCTCAGAAGAGCTGCTGTGGTTTAAAAAATGACGGTAGAAAGTGGTGCAGCACAGTCAGAGCTGCTCCAGCAGTAAGAGGCACACACTCAGTGTTAGACAGGTGGTCCTAATGTTGTGGCTGATAAACATAAACAGACTGTTCCATTTCTGAGCATCTCGTGGATGACAAGGACCAGCCGTCATAGGGCAAAATGTAGTGAAACACCCAAGCACCCAGGCCACCAGTTCTTCACACACACACCAATTATATACATCAATCGGCCATAACATTAAGACCACCTGCCTAATACTGAGAGTGTCCCTCCTGCAGCTGTGTTCTGACCCCTTTCTATCAGAGTCAGCGTCACTTTTCACACCACAGTAGCTCTTCTGTGGGATCCGAACCAGACAGGCCAGCCTTCACTCCTCACATGCATCAGTGGGCCTTGGGTGCCCATGGCCCTTTAAAGGGTCGTTGGACCTTTTCTCACATTACAGACCAGTTTAGGAGAGAAAATGTGTTAAAAATTCAGGAAAAATGTTGCAAACTTGACGTCAAAATGACCAAAACAATTCACCTACATGATTTCTGCAATTGTCAGAAAGCCGGTTTATTTCAGTTGATAGTGATTCATCAACCCCTGGTCCCATTATGCAAATTTCTAGGAAATTGTGCCGTCTTAGAACATTTTACAGCTTTTAACCCTATATGTCCTGCCCCCTGGTGGTCGTACGGCTCTGTACGAAACATAATTGTCATTTAAAAGGTCAGGAACCATAATTCATCTACTGGATAAGATAAGATAAGATAAGATAAGAGAACCTTCATTAGTCCCACAAGTGGGAAATTTGCAACAAAACACCAAAACTTCAACACGACTTGATTCTCTAAACTTCAGAGCACGTGTCCACCAAATTTGAAGATTCTCCGTGTTTTCTTTCTTTGATAATCTGTTAAATTGTGTTTTTACGTGCAGAATAGGGTTAAAGCACTAAATGGTCCTCGTTTCCTGTGGAAGACTGAATTCAGTTCGGCGGTCGTGGAGAATCCAGCCGCTCCTTGTGAATTCAGAGAGGAAATTTGTACCCATCTCTAACCTCAGCGCCTTCTCATTCCTCCGGGGGCCTTAAGACTTTTGCGCGCCACTGTTTATAGATCCTACCGGTACATTTCACGGCAATCCGTCTTCCCACCACCGCCGGCACGGCGAGCGCCGACGGCCTACGCTGGACGGTTAGAGCGGGCCTCATTATATCGCAGCCTCTGCGGCTCCTGCAGGCCTCTTGCAGGAGGAGACCGCCGGCGCCAAGCGCAGATAAGTGAAGCTGTGTACACTTGTCGCGTTTACTCTCCGTGCCCCAGAAACTCTCCCATGCAGACCTCCCCCTCACCCGGGCCCACTGCGGGGACGAGGAGTCGGCGGGACGTGGCAGCGCTTCCTCACCGAAAACTCAGGCGAAAACCTCAGGCCCTCGGACGAGTAGCTGCTTTTGAGAGCCCCCCACCCCGCCTCTGCAATCCCAGGGGTGTCAGCCAGGCCTGCGGAGTGACGTTATCGTGGTGGGACGCTGCTCCGCACCGTACGGGCCGTTCCCGCCCCGCTCTGATGATGTATGGCTGGCTTTGTGGCCGCGTTCGGAATCTTCCTGACCAAACAAACAGCCGCTCAGGTAATTGAGTTTGGGCCGCTGGTCATGGAGCGCCCATGTTCCACACAGCGGCACACGTTCCTGTTCCCGCGTACGGCCGCCGATTGTCTGGGATGGGTTTCCGAGCGCGAAACGGGACGAGGCCGATCCCTATCGGCGTGATGGATGAGTCCGCGGGACGAGGACGAGGACGGGAAAGGCCACGGTGTTCAAGCCGTTTGACTGAGAGATCAGATAGACGCTCCAGGAGTCTAAGCAGCAGTGGCTCGGTTCGGGCACGCGTGTCCCGCGCGCCGTGTGGTTGGGAAAGCTAACGCGTTGCGGAAGCATCTCGGACGCGTTCGCGGGCACAGTGTTTTCCATTATCCTCTTATCTCCAGACTCGGAGACGGTTCATGAATGACTAAAGCAGGTGGATGTGCGGCCCTGTGCCCACGCCTGCTTAGTTTTTCACCTTTTCCGCTTAAATACGTTTGGTTTAATAGCTGTGTGATGGCACGTGACCCGTCGGGGGATTAGAGGCTCTTGTGTAATGTGTAGTGATAATAAAGGATAGTCGGGTAAGAACAGCGAGCTTTAGCATAAAGAGTGGAACAGTGGAGTCTGATCATTAAAATGCACTAATATTTTGTTTGGCTGTGAAGGTGAGCTATAAAGGTTAGTCTGATTATAAAGGTTAGTCTGATTATAAACCTCCTTATAAAGGTTAATCTGATTATAAACCTCATTATAAAGGTTAGTCTGATTATAAACCTCGTTATAATGGTTAGTCTGATTATAAACCTCGTTATAAAGGTTAGTCTGATTATAAACCTCGTTATAAAGGTTAGTCTGATTATAAACCTCGTTATAAAGGTTAATCTGATTATAAACCTCGTTATAAAGGTTTATCTGATTATAAACCTCGTTATAAAGGTTAATCTGATCATAAACCTCGTTATAAAGGTTAATCTGATTATAAACCTCGTTATAAAGGTTAATCTGATTATAAACCTCGTTATAAAGGTTAGTCTGATTATAAAATTCATTATAGATGTTGGTCTGATTATAAATGTTAGTCTGATTATAAACCTTGTTATAAAGGTTAGTCTGATTATAAAGGTTAGTCTGATTATAAAACTCATTATAAATGTTAGTCTGATTATAAATGTTAGTCTGATTATAAACCTCATTATAAAGGTTAGTCTGATTATAAAGGTTAGTCTGATTATAAACCTCATTATAAATGTTAGTCTGATTATAAACCTCGTTATAAAGGTTAGTCTGATTATAAACCTCATTATAAAGGTTAGTCTGATTATAAACCTTGTTATAAAGGTTAGTCTGATTATAAACCTCGTTATAAAGGTTAGTCTGATTAGAAACCTCATTATAAAGGTTAGTCTGATTATAAACCTTGTTATAAAGGTTAGTCTGATTATAAACCTCGTTATAAAGGTTAGTCTGATTATAAACCTTGTTATAAAGGTTAGTCTGATTATAAACCTTGTTATAAAGGTTAGTCTGATTATAAACCTCGTTATAAAGGTTAATCTGATTATAAACCTCGTTATAAAGGTTAGTCTGATTATAAACCTTGTTATAAAGGTTAGTCTGATTATAAACCTCGTTATAAAGGTAAATCTGATTATAACCCTTGTTATAAAGGTTAGTCTGATTATAAACCTCGTTATAAAGGTTAGTCTGATTATAAAGGTTAGTCTGATTATAAACCTTGTTATAAATATTAGTCTGATTATAAACCTCGTTATAAATGTTAGTCTGATTATAAATGTCGTTATAAAGGTTATTCTGATTATAAAGGTTAATCTGATTATAAACCTCATTATAAAAGTTAGTCTGATTATAAACCTCATTATAAAGGTTAGTCTGATTATAAACCTCGTTATAAAGGTTAATCTGATTATAAACCTCGTTATAAATGTTAGTCTGATTATAAACCTCATTATAAAGGTTAGTCTGATTATAAACCTCGTTATAAAGGTTAATCTGATTATAAACCTCGTTATAAAGGTTAATCTGATTATAAACCTCGTTATAAATGTTAGTCTGATTATAAAACTCATCATTTTGTCTAACAAACAAAGAAGTAGTGGGTACAAAATGCGCCACAACAAATTGTGGAGGGCACGGAATGGGCCATCACAAAAAGCAGTGGGGAAATCCCCCAGTGCCCCCAGCATCCCAGAGTTAATGTGAACTTTGGTCCAGTTATGAAGGTCAACCTGACGATAAAGTACTTTCTAATAGTAAACCTTCGTCTCATTGTTCCCCAACACCACCTCTGGTGCAACACTCCTCACCCTCCTGCCATGCTGGAGTGTTCCCAGCGAGTTCCCGTCTCCCTGATGCAGCCAAACATTCTGTTAGTAATTAAAGTGTAAATGGATGGTTCTGCACAACAGCGAAGTCCTCATTTAAATCCTAACTAATGACATTGCAGTTAAGTGGACCCGCGGCCCCAGAGGTATCACCGTGGAGAAAGCTCATTTAAAAAACGTGTGTTCCCGCATTACGGCGGTGTCTGCGCGGCTCACCGGCGAGCGCTGGCTGCTTATCGGCCGCCCGTGATTACGAGTGTGTTCGGGGAACCCGCGGACACGTGTAGCCGAGGTAAAGAGCAGCAGGTGCTCCTGTAGGCCTGGTGCTAATGCAGAACCACACAGGAGCCGAAGAGCAGAGGAGCCAGCAGAGGCCTCTCACAGCCGCGTTATCGTCTCCTGCTGTCCAGAAGAAGGTAAAACTGGCAGAAATGTGATTTACACTGATCAGCCACAACATTAAGACCACCTGCCTAACGCTGAGTGCGTCCCTCCTGCTGCTGGAGCAGCTGCACTGTGTGTTCCGACCCCTTTCTGTCAGAGTCAGCGTCACTTTCTACACCACAGTAGCTCTTCTGTGAGATCAGACCAGATGGGCTCACTCAACACATGCAGCAGTGAGCTTTGGGTGCCCATGTGTGATTCACCAGTCGTCCCTTTTGGCAGGTACTAACACTCCACAAGACCTGGCGTTCTGGAGACGCTCTGACTCCGTCGTCTAGAACATCACAATAAGGCCCGTTGTTATACCTCACGCCCCTGACAGGTGCCATAGTAATGAAATGAGCGAAAGTGACTATTTGTCATTGTGAACACACTCAAGAACCACCACGAAACATGACGTCTGCATTTAACCCATCACACGTGCACACGTGGAGCAGTGGGCAGCTACCTACAGTGCCCAGGGAGCAGTGTAGTGGGACGGTACCTTACCCAAGGGAACCTCAGTGGTGCCCAGGCCTGGACTTGAACCAGCGGCCTTCTGTTCCCAAGGGCAAAGTCCTAACTGCTACCACCACTGCCCAAAGAGGAGCGAACACTAGTCAGTGTTATTCACTTCACCAGTCAGTGGTCCTAATGTTGTGGCTGATCAGTGTATTTCACAATATACGGCTCAGTATTGCTCGGAAGAGAGAAAATTCCTCCATTCATCTCCATCCAGAGTGAAGAAGGTCCTTCTCCTGTGGAGCTGCCACCGCTCCGGCAGTGGACGGTGGGTTCGTAAAACCTGATTAGTTCTAGGAAGGCCTCATCTAGACGCCCGTTTTGTTTCGATTTGTCTCGCTCTCGGCCAATAATTCATGAGCACGATAAATTATTTATTGCTGGGAGGTCTCTAGATGTTTGCTTCGGCGTGGGCCAAAGTGATCCCCGCAGTTGACTGTAGACCAAGGTGTCGGGTTCGATGCTCGAGCGCCTCCCGTGAGGCACTGGGAATATTCCTGCCCAAGCTGGAGCCTCCGAATGTCTTACAGTTAGACGCTGTGGAGAAATAAACATGAAAAAAAATTAAAATTAATAAGTAATATACTAATGTATGACCACCCCCTGCTCACAGCCGCTCTCTCTCTCTCTCTCTCTCTCTCTCTCTCTCTCTCTCTCGACTGAAAACCTCAGAGGTGGATGAATGAATAATTAAACGAGTGTCTACCTCTCTGCTCTCGGCTGAGGAACCATAAACCCTGATCTTGTCCTGCATTGATCCACCCGACCATCTCCACAAATGTAGGTTGGCAACCTGAGCAGGGGGCTCACTGGAGGCCTTGGGGAGTCTGGATTGTAGCTAATGCAGATTGTAGGAGTCGTGTTCATATTTTCTTTTTTATTAATATTTAATTATGTAACACATAGGGGGGGCCTCCAAAATCAGAGACCACCCGTGAAAATGTAAGAACACACAGTGAAAATGCTCCTACTTTGCAATTTCTTCCTGTTTTATCACTTTAATTATTTCACCCCAAATTCTGCGCTCAGCATATCCACTGAATTTGAAATATTTACATGAATTTCAGCATTTTTTAATAGTTTCGCTTTGAAGACCTAGTGCCGAACCCAACCCCCCCCCCACCCCCCGTCCCACATCAAAACAACAGCAGCAAATGATCCAGTGTTAGGATAATGAACATTTCAGTTGTTTTAGGAGGGTTTCATATACATGTGAAATAAAACTGTAATAAAATAATGCCAGTGTCACAAACATCACAACAATCTTTCATGGTTTGTGAACATCCTGATGCTGATAGATAGATAGATAGACAGACAGACAGACAGACAGATAGACAGATAGATAGACAGATAGATAGATAGATAGATAGATAGATAGATAGATAGACAGACAGACAGACAGACAGACAGATAGACAGATAGATCGATAGATAGATAGATAGATAGATAGATAGATAGACAGACAGACAGACAGATAGACAGATAGACAGACAGACAGACAGACAGACAGACAGACAGAGAGACAGATAGACAGATAGATAGATAGATAGATAGATAGATAGATAGATAGATAGATAGATAGATA
>JBBPDA010109293.1:0-10407 GCA_037974385.1 Arnoldichthys spilopterus
GATGGGTTAAATGCAGAGGTCACATTTCGTTGTGGTGCTTGAGTGTGTTCACAATGACAAAGAGTTTCACTTCACTTATTTTCTGAGGATGAGAGGAGAGGATATGACATGGGAGAGCAGTGGCACCTGAGAATAAAGAAACTGCAGGATCAGTATCTAAAGGTGTATTATGCCACGAGAAAAAGCTGTTCATTATTTAATGAGGACTGTTGATGATGTGGATTGCATTCTGGGTAATTGCCCAACTCAAAGGCTAAGTGGTGATTTGACAGCACATTAACATCAGACGCCCAGCTACAAACCAGTGAATGTCATCTACAGGGAGACACAGTCCACATGCAAAGTTATTCAGTGAGTTCGAAAAATTTCAATCCCACACTAAAACTAACCTGATCAAACATATACAATGTATAAAAAACGTTATTTATTTGGATTATGTGGCCCTCACACTGAAGAGTGAATTTGTCCTCTGCGTTTACTATTCACTACACCAGTGTACATACACCAGACACAGGAGCAGTGGGCTGCACACCTACGGCACCCAGGGGGCAACTAAGGGGTTAGGTGCCTTGCTCAAGGGCACTTCAGCCGTGGATGTGGGAGGGGGAAAGTGCTGTTTACTCACATACCCCTTCCTGCATTTTCCCTGCCTGTCCCAGGGACTGAACTGGCACAAGCCTTTTTCTCTAACCATTAGGCCACTGCTGCTTTCTTCCTGGCTTTTTAAGGTGTTTAAGCATCCAAATATACATTTTTGCTATTATTTTTTGTACTTCTTGATTAGTTGCATATGTTTGTTTTCTGACCCTTAAAGTATCAATGGTGCTGTTTTTTTCCCCCAAAAAAGCAAAAGCAAAAAAAAATAAAAATAAAATAATTCTTCCTCAATTTTATTACTTTTACCCAAACGGCGTTAACATATAGCAGGGGGCATTTAGCACCAAAGCTACACTGAGATTATTATTAGGATAAAGTTTGGGTACCGAGTCAAAATATAAAAATAAATATCAACAGTTATGTTTGACTTTAGTAGAATGTTTTAACGAAGAAAATGTAGATTCATATTTTACATGTACACAATTTTAGTTTTGAGCAAATAAATAAAATGTTGTGGGAACTTGCCCTGCAAGAAAAAAATCTGACTGCATTTTGAGTTTTCAAGATTAAAGACTTTATGGTCGTGTGCACAGTAGAACAAGAAGTTACACTGTCCAATGAAATTCTTACTTTGCTGGTCCTCCATTGCCAAAGAAAAGACAGCACTGACTTACTAAGTGATGACCTACTGAGTAATAAAGCCACGGACAGATTACAGATCCACAGAATGGATATCCCACAGTTAGTTTGGCATTACTAAAGTGCAATGTGCATTATTGCAGTATGTGAATGTGGCAGTGCATTTAAACAGAAAGACCCAAGATGCATTGTGCATTATTGTGAGCAGCAGGTAAATGGCACGAACAGATATTTAACATTGTAACAGACTTAAATGTAATCAAGATCATCCTAAAGTGCGGTGAGCGTCACTGTAAACAGTGGACAGGGCAGCAGCTAATATGGATGTATTCTAAACTGTATGACAATGAAATTGTGTGTGACCGTTCACACTGGTGGGAATGATCAGTGTGCAGTTCCAGTTCCAGAACCTATATTATTTATTCCCAAGTGATAATTTGTAGCCAGCAGACAAACACACATTCATGAAACAACAGAAAAACACAACAGAGAAACCATAAAAACCAAAGGACACAGTGAATATAATAGATACTGAATCATGTTAGACGCACATGTCCGAGTATTTCAAGGCCAGTGACAGCAGGAACGAAAGAATTCCTATATCTGTTTGTTCTACATTGGACACAAATCTACAACCAGATGGCAACTCTGCAAAAACTCTGAAAACAGAGGGCAGCTAAAATCATCCAGGATGGAGCGAGCCTTCTTAAGGACCCGGTTCCTGTACAGATTGGGGAGGTAAACTAGTGCACAGGCTGCAGCTTTCCTGCACGTTCTGACAATGTTATGTAGGAGGTTTTTGTTCTTCATGCTTAAAACCCTGAAGCAGCAGATAAGAGAATGTGAGAACAGATTCAATGAAAAAACATTTTAATAAAAGTGCTGTCCACATTAAAATGTCTGTTTACGATAAGTACATGCGTTGTATAGCAACGTATAGCAACAAAAATTATTGTATTAAGGTCTGTAATACTCAAAAAACAGAATAATGCTTAAGCAAAGCAGCGGAGTACAATTATTATCCACCCTTGATTAACCTGAACAGTGTTTCATTATTTATCTGAAGTCTTTCTCAGTCGCAGTTCAAGCAAAGAGGTTTGACATTCGGCTTCTAAACTTTGATTTGATGAATGTAAAGCGCAGACCTGGACCTGCTGGTACAGAATGTAAATGTAATTCATTGTGCAGCTGTAATAATGCCGTTATGTTATTCCTATTGCTAATGAAAATAAAATAGCACAATGCAGAATTACCTGTAAAACTGTCAATGTGGGGACTTTTGTCTGCCTTGTTGGGTAATGTGCAATTCGACACATACATATATTACAAGTCAAACTCTGTGCCATTGGCCGTGCTGCTGAAGGACACTAGAAGGACATGGTGAATGAGGCCAGTGTGCCCATTCCACTGCAGAGCAGCCTGAAGAGTGTCCTAGAAAATCATTCAGGTTCCCTTAGGAGTCTGTAATGAGTGAGCAGTGGCTCTTTTGGCATTCCTTCACAAGGCCCAGCTTATTTTATAGCATGTGCGCTCTTAATTTGCTGCATCAATAAGCAAGTCAAACTGTCAAGCACAAACAGATGGAGGCACTGAACTTTGAAGGCCGTCGGGCAGAGGAAGTCAGTCCTGCTGAAGAGTGGAATACCTATATGCTCGTGTTGATTATGGGGCTGCAAAACACCTTGTTAAAGGTTAGGACAGTGTTGACATGAGAGATAGTGATGTCACCCAGGCTTACAATTCCCTAAATGAGTCGTCAAACATCTCAGAACATTTTCAGTCCAATTCTACCCGATTATCTAGGTCTCCTACCCTGGGAGGGTGAAGGCTAGTGTGCACTTCCCCTGTGTTATGTGATGCTGGCTACTGCATCTTTTTTAAACCGTGGCAGCTTCAACAGTGTTGGCTAGCATTGCACTGGGAGATGGGGGAGAGGGAGGACCATCTTACCTACCCAGAGAGAACGAGAACATTCGTGCTCACTGAAACACATGGCTCTGCACCTTGAGACCTTCTACTGATGGAACGTGCTGCACACAGTGAATAAACACAGTAATGCTTCAGAGGACTGAACGGCATATTGCAGTATTCAGGTTCCCATAGTTCTGAAATGCCACTGAGGTACCCCGTCCTGCTACACTGCTTCCCGGACGCTTCTCATAGCTGCCCGTTGCTCCATGTGTACACATGTTCATCTTTCGTTGTGCACTTTGTGTGATTGAGCGTGTTCACAATGGACTAGTCATTTTCACTAAATGTTCTTGTGGCAGTGAAAAGGCAAAGGGGGTGGTTGAAGTGGTAAAAACGTAATCATTTTATTACTGTTCTTACTGTTCTTATTGCTTCTTTTCTCACATCCGGGGCTGTTCATAAAACACGCTGTAGCTGCACATGCCCAAGCCTAGCGACACCACTGGATCAAACCCTCAACCCTCGTCTCGCTTCTTCATCTTTGTCATTTTCTCTTAATTTATTTTTAATTATGCAAATCTGCTGAGTAAATGCATGAAAAATAAGTTGTAGAATTTGAAGCTGCTACTAAAGTACTTGATTTAAAAAAAAGTAACAAAATATGCACCAATCAGCCATAACATTAACACCATCTGCCTAATATGGAGTATAGGTCTCCCCATGCTGCTGAAACAGCTCTGACTGTGATGCACTGTGTGTTCTGACCTCTTTCTATCAGAGTCAGCATTCGCTTTATAAACCACAATAGCTCTTCTGTGGGACCAGACCAGACATGCTAGTCATCGCTCCTCACATGCATTAATGAGGCTTGGTTGAGAATGGCCCTGTTGCTAATTCACCAATTGTCTTTGGATCACTTTTGGTAGATACTAGTTCCTGCAGACCTGAAACACTCCTAAGACCTGCCGTTTTGGAGATGCTCTGACTCAGTCAGCCATCACAATCAGGCCCTTGTCAAAGTGGCTCAGATCTTTACGCTCGCCCAGCACATCTACAAGAACTGACTGTTCACTTACTGCCCAATATATCCCAACCCCCTGAGAGGTGTCATTGTAATTAAATAATTAAATAGTCAATGTTATTCACCTCACCTGTCAGTGGTGTTAATGTTGTGGCTGATCGGTGTAAGTCGTTGGTGGTTGGCGATTACTTTGCAGTTTGAATAGTAAATGTTATAGTTGCAGGATCTTATGAAGAACCTGCATTGGCACTATTGGCACACCAATCAGTATTGTGTGCATTACTGAAAGGGAGGAAACCCACTGTAGCCAGACCTCACAAATGCACAAATATTTGTCTGTGAAGTGAAAATAAATGTCATAAATTGTATGTAAATAATAACGTAATTTAAGTAAATGATGATACGTGATGAATTGGCAAAATAATTGCTAGATTGCTCAATTACTGATGTAATCTGCCTTGACAGCCTTCATGCAATAATGATGAATAAGCCATATCTTCAATAATTTTGGCCAAAATAAAGGCTTTAAAAGCTTTTTTTAATTTCAGTGTACAGCATGTCATATTGCAATTGCACCAGGCAACAATATCACAATACAGAATGTTCTCCATATTGTGCAGACCCAGTTCTTGAGCCATATTAAACAGGACCATGGTTATATTACCATCTTTGTGTCCTTGGTCACCTTTGGGAGAGTGCATGATACCAGAGCCTGGCATAAGAGAGTCATGTAACAGGCTTAAAGTGGCCAGCATCCGCCCTGCCAGGAAAACTGTATATATAGAAACTGCATTGGGCGAGCGCCAGCATACATAATCAATAGTAAAGGCCTCTCTTTTTATTAGTGCTTTGGTTGAGCTCACTGCAGAGTCAGCATGCTGCCAGGTTTAATCCAGTGCACAAAGTCCATTATTTTTAGACCAAGTCTAAATAGATTTTGAAGATCTGCCTAGAAACTGAATATGCGTGTAATTTCAGATTCGGTCGTATGGACAATTCGTATCTGATATACCTCTTCAAGGTGACTTTAGACTCTGTACAGAAGCAAACTTGCACTAAATGGTAAATGTACATACACTTGGGCTCAGTGAAACTCACCTGAGAGCACTAGTGAAAATTCTTCCACTTTGGATTCTTTTCTAATTTAATAGATTTTGTTCATAAAAAATGATATTATTAGTGTAATAAATGTGAAAAATAAACTGAAATATTAACATGAGTTTGGGAATTTAATATTTGGTACAAACTCCGTTTGCATTAATGATGGCATGCACTTGAGCTGGCGTGGGCTCCCCAAGTTTTTGCAGAAGTCTGTGATGTGGAGAACAAATTCACCTGGGAGTCCCTTGGACACACTCTTCAGTGGAAGAATTAAGTTAAAAATGTGTTTCTTTTATGACAATTATATCATAAATGTTAATGGTGCCCTAGAAATAGAATATGTCTTATTTCCTCCTTTGTTTTTTAGAATTTTTTTAGAATTTTTTTAGAAAAAAAAAAATGTTAAAGATTTTCAATGTGGCATCAGTTTTTTGGACCATGTATGCATGTGCAACTATGCTTACACATACAGTGGTGCTTAAAAGTTTGTGAATCGTTTAGAATGTTTTATTTTTCTGCATAAATATGGTCTAAATCATCACAGGTTTTATACTAGTACTAAATGTAAATAGATCCCAATTAAACCATTCACTTTAAGACATGTGTGAAACTCTGAAGATGATTTAGGTTGTATTTATGCAGAAATAAAGAACATTCTAGTAGGGTTCTCAATTCACCAACGTGCCCTGTTCATGTTGTCTGAACTGTGTTCTGTCAGTGTTTCTTTTTTATGGCCTGTTACATTACTGAATACACTTAAAGGATTGAGCCAGCACTACTTGAGTATTCGGTCCAGCTCTGATGATTTAAGTCAATGTACTGGTACTAGAACTAATACTTACTGCTTTTTCAGGGCCCACTGCGCTCTTGGCTCATGGCATTGCCTATGGCAGCACAGTCACCACCCACCCAGGTGCTAAGGACAAAATGATGACTGGAGGTAATGTCATTATCGAACTCCGTATATTTTCACTTCATACTACCCTCTATTGATGTATCTACATTAAGTAATATTTTAAGATTTTCTTTAAATTAATTGAAAATTGTTGTTCATAAAACCAGAAACTGGGTTTTCATAAGAGCAGATTAGGACATAAGGTTGATTAATAAAACAAACAATTTTAAAATTAAGGATAATGCTTGTCTTCTATTAGCATCCCACTCTTTCTACACCCTTATTATTTGAGAGACCATATTTTCACTGTACCAGTATCACACACAGTTATATGAAGGCAAGTGTTCCAGCAGAGGGTGCTGTTGGGAGCTCAGCTCTTTAAAATAATCTTTGCCAATTACAGAACACTAAATTCCCTATATATATATGTATATGTATATATGTGTGTGTGTGTGTGTGTGTGTATATATATGTGTTTTTTTTTTATAAAATGCAATATGTAATTTCTAGTATCAATGTGTGATCAACATTCCAAGAAAAGATTTCCAATGTTTTCACTGATCAGCTGATATACTAATCAGTGTATTTTGTAAACATTTTTAATTTATAATTTGACACCTGCAGCACAATCAAAAAAAAGATTTGGACGGAGGCATGTTTACCACTTTGTTACCTCACCTGTCTTTTAATTTTACTGTTTAATTATTTGGGAACTGCTAGTGGCATTTCTTGCTAGATATGAGATTTCATCTGCTCAATAATCTGTGGCTGCCATTGGCTGATTTTGTTCTTCATAAAGCTTCATACGTTTTCAATAGGAGACCAATCTGAACTGCTGCCAGGCCAGTCAAGCACACACATTCTGTGTCTATCAAGCCATGGACTTCCAGGAAAAAGATGCTGCCTTGATTGCAATATTCATCTCTTTAAAATTCCAAAATATGCCTCTGTGTCTTTATACCCATTTTGTTCACCAAAAGCTAATTTACTCATATGTAGGCTAGCCCTTGTGGTCTGATCCCACAGAAGAGCTACTGTGGTTTAAAAAGTGAGTGCTGACTCTGATAGAAAGGGGTCAGAACACCCAGTAAGTGCACCACCGTCAGAGCTGTTTTGGCAGCACAAAGGGGACCTACTCAATATTAGGTGTATATCATATATATATATATATATATATAACATAATGTTTTGGCTGATTGGTGTGTATATATAACTTTAACAATGAACACTGAATTTTATCTACAGTTGGCAATGTGATTTTCTGTTTCAGATCACTACAAGTACTCGGAGGCTCGAGTTCAGAAGGATGGCAACCTCATCACAAGCCGAGGTCCAGGCACCAGCTTTGAGTTTGCTCTGGCAATAGTAGAGGAGCTTATGGGCTCTGAAGTGGCTGCTCAAGTTAAAGCACCTCTGATCCTTAAAGATTAATCCCAATGCACTTATTAATAAGTTCTTCACTGATAACAGAGCCATTTAATGGAACAGAAGAACTCTGGTTATCTTCCAGTCATCCTCATGTGGAGCACAGTGAGAGTAAAGGAATAAAGGCAAAGCGGCTTATTTAAGAAAATAACCTTTATTTTGTTGCATTTTGAACACAGTGTACTATAAGATTTAGACACTTTAAATCCTTATTTTTGGACATGTATGTAAAATAAGAATAAACCTGTGACAACATGGCAAATCATAATAAAGTCTCAATGTAGTGTCTATGCCATTAGGTAGTCAAGACTGGTGTTTTTATTTTTTTATTAATGTTTAATCATTTAACAAATTATTACAGTTAATATGTATAATACTTCTATAATATAATCTACAAGAAATTAAAGATAAAACAATAAATACAGGGATCGTCGAAAATAACGATTTGAAGGTGTCTTGATTAGCGATGTGATTTTCAGTGGGAGGGATTCGCTGCTTACACATTCACTATTGGGGAAATTAACCGTTTTCTCAGGAGATGGGCAGCAACGAGGGCCAATGAAACACGCTGGTTAGTCGCTCGCGTCCTTGAACCGACCAATGGGAGCGTTCCTCGCTTGGAACGAAGGTGCGAAGCGGCAAAACCGAGAGTTTACCCCGCCTTGACGTTTCGGAGTCTCTTTGTGGAAATCACAAGGTGGACGAAATTCCTGGATTGGATGCAGCTTTACAGGCTACGAGGTGAGTGTGACGCAGGGTGCAGCACTTAACGGTGCCCATGTGAAGGCGAGGGTGGTCATAAATACCGCTGAATATGTGAAGGTTTGTGTGTGGCGAGCTAACGTTAGCTGTGTTTACGGTACTTCAGCTAGTCCAAATGGAAGGTGGTCGCTGGGCTAGAGTTGGAGTTCGGTGGGCAGACAGAGCTGTTACCCGATAGCCCGGCTGTCTCTTGAGTTGCTAGTAATCATATTTAACGTAAATGCACCACTTTGCGGCGAGGCGAGCTGCATTGTTCAGTTTGAGGCGAGGGGGGCTCGGCGGTAGCATCAGTACAGACCCGTGTCTGCCCGTCAGTTCAGCAGGGCGGCAGCAGTGGCGCATTGGTGCGATTTTCTTGGTTAAGAGAAAAGATGATGCGCGTCACTGAAGATTAGTGTGATAACTAAAAAATAGGGTTAACTTCACACCTACTTATCCGTTTTATAACCCTTTCTAAAATTAACCTAGTGTACGAGCAGCTTAAGTAGCCACCCCCTTCCCCTTTCAGAGAAACGCACTCAGTGTCGAGAAGTCCTCACACTTGTGTAGCATTGCAAGTGTCCGTGCTCAGCTCCGTGCACAACAGGAAGATAAGCTGCAGTGCGCCCCACACCATGTTTCTGTGCATGTGTTCTGCGTGCTGTTACACGAAAAACCATAAACCACGTGTAGAAACCCACCGTTTCTTCAGAAATCAGGGTTCTCTATGAGCTTTTGCCGCCTTGTAATGCAGTGGCAGCCTCTCCAGGCTTTCCACTAGGTGTGATATTGCTTAGGATTTGATTGCATTCAGCCACAAGAGCATCAAGCAGTGATTTTGAACGTTTATTAACATTACAGCTCCACAGACCAATGTTTGGGGATTTATACCCATCTAGCTCATGCTTGGCTTGGTGACCTCGTCATGCATTCACACCGCAAGCGACCACTTTCATTCATTTTCATTCACTTTTTTAGGCTTATGAGTTTCTACACCAAAGCTTCAGCATATGTTTGTAATGGAAATGTGTGTTTAAAGAGAGAGAGAGAGAGAGAGAGAGAGAGAGAGAGAGAGAGAATGGAAGATGGATGGATGGAGGGATGGATGAGAGAGAGAGAGAGAGAGAATGGATAGATGAGAGAGAGAGAGAATGGATGGATGAGAGAGAGAGAATGGATGGATGAGAGAGAGAGGGAGAGAGAATGGATGGATAGGAGAAAGAGAGAGAATTGATGGATGAGAGAAAGAGAGAGAGAATAGATGGATGGATGAGAGAGAGAGAGAGAGAATGGATGGATGAGAGAGAGAGAAAGTGAGAGAAAGATAGAATGGATGAATGAGAAAGAAAGAGAGAGAATGGATGGATGAGAGAGAGAGAGAGAGAGAATGGATGGCTGGATGGATGGATGAGAGAGAGAGAGAGAATAGATGGATGGATGGATGGATGAGAGAGAGAGAGTATAGGAGCCATCAGAAGTAATGGGACAGACTGCTAGACAAGCTTCACTGTAGTGCACACAAGACTACAATGTACAGTGTGTAAACATGTGTATTTACAGAAAGGCTTTGTGTGTGTTTTGCATTTTATATTGTAGGTTTTAGGACTTTTTCCAGAAGGTCAAGCTCCTGCTGAGTTTTGTTTCTCCAAAACCAGGAACGCATATGATCAGCATTCTTCACAAGGCTGTCCTTGCGCTGCAGTTTCCTTATGCAGACTGAAACTGTTTGCATAAATCAAATAAATTAAGACGTCAAATTACAGAAAGGGTATCAGTTTCAGTCTCCCAGTCTTTAGGTATACCTTGTATACCATGTCATTGTAATAGCTGTTGTGAACAGTTGAATTTGATGAATTTACATTTACATTTACATTTATGGCATTTGGCAGACGCTCTTGTCCAGAGTGACTTACATGGTGCTTTTTAGTCAATAAAGAAAAACTTCCTATACCAGTAAACTTGGGCTCGGTTTAAGAGCTGCTAGTCAATCTAGATTATACCTGAGCTCATGCAAAACCTTGACATAAATTGTTTTTTTTTTTTTTTTTTTTTTTTTTTTTTTTTTTTTTTTTTCCGG
>JBBPDA010109294.1:0-10406 GCA_037974385.1 Arnoldichthys spilopterus
ATTGATTCATGTTTGTGGCTGTAATGTGACAAAATGTGGGAAAGTTCAAGGGGGCCGAATACTTTTGCAAGCCACTGCATTTATGATGATGATTAAAGCAGAAAGACATAGGAATTGAATATACATTTAAGTATTTATATATTATATAAGTCATATTTTCATTGCAATATTGAATAATGTTATCGCACATCGCAGATTTCCCTGATGAAGTGCAGGTCTAATGCACACACAAACAAAGAAACAGTCAGTAAAGATATTTACCTGCAGAGGTATGAGTATGTGTATACATGTGGGAGGTTCTGAAACTAAGTGTATGTTTCACAGCATCATTTTCTCCTTAAATTTCTTTTTTAAATACATAACAAAAAAGAACATCTGTCCACTGGATAAAATGTAAACTTTTGATTAATGCCTCAAATTTTAAAATGACATTTCAGACAAATTTTTTACGTTTTAAGGACCCACAAGCACCTTATGATTATGTTAACTCTAAGCTAATGTAGTGTAGTTTCCCCACTTTGGGTTTCATACCAAGTGCATCAGCTGTTCTTAAAAGTTCAAGTTCTTTTTAATACAAACTTTTAAAATGCTTAAACAATTTCTTCTAAACCTCCTTTTACCTTTGGGCTCTCTGATGATATGGCTGACACCAAGCCGCTGGCACACATGATGAAAGGCCTGGTTGCCAGGATTAGACCACTGGTCCATGTAGTCACTAGAGCATGTCCAGATCAAATTGTTGAGAGAATCGTAGCAGGCCCCTGATGAATTATGAGGAAAACCATTACCAATTAAATAAATCCATCAAGCTGTTTTTAGAAGTAGTAAAGTTAAAGTAGTAATACAAACCCCATTTCTGGAGAATAAAATGCAATAAAAACAAGAATGTGGCATTTGTTAACTCTCTTGAACATACATTTAGCTGACAAAAGTTCAAAGAAAATGATTCCAATATTTGCACTCAAATTAAATGCATTTATAAACAAATTTAGAACCTGCAACATACTCCAAAAGTTGGGATGGAGCAAAATAAGGCTGAAAGGTTTATAGAATATTCAAGTTACAGTGTTTTGAAATAATAAGCAAGTGAGCTGGTAACAGGTGAGGTTCTCATGACTGAAGAAGCATCCACTCAGTCTCTGCAAGCAAAGATGGCATGTGGCTCACCACTTTGTGCCAAACATCTTGAAAGAATTGTCAGTGAGCTCAAAAAGAACATTTCTCAACACAAGATAAACAGAGGTCTTTCATTATATACAGTACTTGATATTGTGAAATGATTCCAGGAATCCAGATAAATTTCAGGCCAGAAGGCCAGAAACTTCTGTTCAAAGTCCATTACCTTTGAGGCCTCATAAGGCACTGCATGATACATAATCATGCTACTATGATATTTATCATTAAAAAGGCTCAGCACGACTTTGGAAAAACACTGTCTCTTGTCCATTCCTGCATTATCATAAAAGATTTTTGGTGTTGCACCTGGTACTGGATTTAATATAACCTGATTCAGAATTCCTCATCTGCATGTTTTCTCCAAACCAACATAGGAGCGGCACGACAAACAAATGTCTGACTTTGTAATTAATTAAATAATATTTATCTGTTGACCAAGTAAGTAAACAATATGTCTGTATGCTATCAGTATTCATGTCAAGCCATTAGGAACACCACTGGGTATAGAACTCAATGAGTTTGTGGCCAGTGAACAAAAATGACTATAGATATCCACCTCTACAAATTCAGTCATGTGCTTATACTATATTATATTACTAAGTCAACATAAAATATATACAATAATTACAAAGCAAATGTCAAGACACAGAATGTCCCAGACATAGAAACTGCAGAACCTTCCCAGAACTGAATAAGGCTGACCCTTTTATACATCTTCAGATCAACAAACCTCTTTGAAGAGACTTGAGTCTTGAGCCTTTGTTATTACACTTAAGTACAATGAAAGAATCATTCAGGGTGCAAGGTATCCCATGATAATTCCATTATGTCACTCAGTACTGAATTCATAAATTCAGTTCCATGTGTGCACATGTGATGGGTTAAATGCAGAGGTCACATTTCGTTGTGGTCCTTGAGTGTGTTCACAATGACAAAAAAGTCACTTTCACTTCCCTATTTCAGCAAGAAAATGCCAACCCTCATTTAGCATGTGCTACAACAGCATAGCTTTGTAGACACTGTGTGTGCATGCTTAATTTGCCTGCCAGCAGTATTCTTTTGAAAATATATGGAGCTTCATAAAGAAGAACATCAGACATCAGCAAACATGGACTGATCAGATCTTATATAATGCAAGTATGAGCCAAAATTTCACTTGCAGCACCACTAGAACAACTACTTTCCTCAGTTCTTAAATGGTAAAACAGTGTAATTAAACACAGTGGTAAATATGCCTCTGTACCAACTTTTTTTTTAGTATTTTGCAGAGATCAAACTCTATATTTGTTTATATTTTCAAAATACATTTAAATTGATCAGTGAAAAAAACATTCAGGAGAGTTAACAAATAACATTCTTGTTTTTATTGCATTTTATGAAAAATTCTTTTTTAGAAATGGGGTTTATAATAAATAACAGTATCATCACACAATCAGGACAATATTGCTGTCTGAAAACTGTGAAAAAATGAAAATCTGAATTAAAACAATTTTGTTGAGAAGAGTGTGCCAACATTTCTCCACAAAGAATAATCTGTTGTTACAGATGTGTTTGATTGACAATGTTGTTGCTAAACAATTAAGTTTAGGGGTAATCATATTGTCATCTGGTTGATATATAGGTGTTGGTAAGATTAATACATATAAAACAATAAATCAAAAGATAATTTGAAATCTGTAAATTGTGTTTACTTTTTTTTTTATCTTAAATTAGTTTGGAGATTAGAAACGATTATACACAAAAGGAAAAAAAAATGAAATATGGGCACAAATGCTTTTTCACTGTGTAATGTTGATACCTAGTCCGGTTACTTGAGCCCCACGACCCAGAGAGCTGCCAGGAGCATCAATGAGGTCTGCACGGGTGCTAAACTGGCCATCAGCCAGATTAAACACCAAACTAGAGGCTAGAACTAAGGAAAAAAGAGGAGAAAAAGAAAGGTTGATGACAAGATTTTCACATAACAATTACCTTAAATGATCTAAGAGTTGGAATTATTTATGACATTGGTTTGTGACATCTCTTGAAAATACGAATAATGTGATGAGATCTATGAAGTATGTTACCTTTAAGTGAAGAAAGGCTGTTGGAACCACCAAAGAGTGAGCGAGTAGCAGAACCGCCAGCTACACCAGGGGGGGAAGCCAGCATTACCAGATAGGTTCCACAAACATACATGGGTGTCTTCCGAAGAGTCTTCAGAGGAAGACCACAGCTAGCATTAACTGCTAGAAAAGAACATAAATAAAATCAGTTAATGTGGTCATACATAAAAAAAAACAAAAGTGTCCCTAATCACTGTTTAATTACATATTAATAATGCACATAACATAACTACTGGATACTTATTTCCAATATTACTCATGTAAGGGCAGGAGCCTATCCTATTGTAATCGCATTAGATAATTCTGAAGTACATAAAAGTAGTATTTACATAAGCGACACTATTTTAATCTATAACAGTAAATACATCACCAGTACCAACACACTTTTGTTGCATAGATTATAGATATCATGTTTGCAGTAAAGACCAAATTCTTTGGTGTGCAATAGCATGGACTGGATTAAACAGATCCCTGACCTCAACCCAATGAAAAACGTCAGGGATGAACAGGAACAAGCTAACATTATTATTTATCATTAAATTCTGTTAGTATATTTATGATTTTGTGGATCATTATGCTAGCTTAACTATTTCTAAACCTCTACTTGAGCTAACATTTGTTCTCATGTTCACATTTCCATATACACACTTGTTCACAATGTGGGTTTATATATTAGAAACTTTTCAACAAAAGGTGTTATATATTTTAGATGTTTTAATCACACTTTTGGGAATTCTACAGATTCTGCAATCTTCTTTATCTTGAGATTTGTTCTCTTTTTTCAAATACAATTAATTCTGGAAAATTAATGGCAAATTCTCATTGCTTTACAGTTTATGTGTTTCCATTTAAAAATCAAGTATATATGACTATATTATATATTATAATTATATATCTTTTTACAGTTTCTTAACATCCTACTAATTATTAGAACTCAGTAAAGTTGCACAGGACTAACACAGAATCCTTTTACATGTATCTGCACTTTTATTAAAAGCATTGTATACACACATATGCCTGAAAACACCCTGATGTCAAAGCTTCTTTTAAAGTGAAAGGTATAAATAGACTGTCCTATGCGTCTTTGCAGCAGTAACAGTTTTAAGGATTTGCCTGCATTCAGAAACAATAACATGAGTGAGTAATGATTGAAGAGTGAATAGGTAATGATGGTAGACAATTTAGTATTAGTAACACCACTCTTACTTATCTAAAAAAAAAAACATTCCATATACACCGGAGAATGCTTTTCCACTGTTAAACAGCTCAGTGCTGAGAAGCTTTATATAGTAGTGCTTGAAAGTTTGTGAAGAATATTTGAACAGGCAAATCTTCCACCCTCTTTGATACAGTGTCGGCACATAAAGGTGATATACAACACTTTGTAATGGGAGCTCAGGGAGGGACATAAAAAGACTAAACAAGCTGGTCAGGAGGGCTGGCTTTATCCTGGGCTACTTCCTGAGAGGAGGATGCAAATCAAACGGACATCCATTATGGACAACCCTATTCACTCGCTGTATGAGAATGCAGGGGCTCCAAGTAGCTCTTTCAATAACAGACTGTTACACCCTGCATGCAAGAATGAGCAGATTCTTGATGCAGTGTCGCCTGAGGGAGCGGAGATCCCTTGTCCTTTACACACTCAAATTACTCCAGATTCCTTGAATCTTTTTATTATGTAATGCACTGTTGAAGGTAAAATATTCAAATATCTTCATCAAAGATCTTTCTTTGAGGAACATTGTTTTTAAACATTTCAATAATTTTCTCACATATTTGCAAACTGGTGATCCTCAGCCCATCTTTGCTCCTAAAGGACTAGACCTTTCTTGGATGCTGCTTTTGTACCAGATCATAATTACAATCACCTGTAGACATCTCCTGTTTCAAATCACATCATTTAACCAATTAACCTCATTACTAGCCCTAAATCGCTCCTGTCCCATCTATTTTTGGAATGTGTTGCAGGTCTGAATGACAGGAAAGGATGTATATTTACAAATGAAATGAAGTTGACCAGACCAAACGTGACATATTTGTGTTAATATTGTCTGCAATGAAATACAAATCAAAGTAAATTTAGAAATCACTGCCCTCTTTTTTATTTGCGTTTTCCCTTGTACAAGTAGTGTAGATTTCATATGGCTACCAATTTGTTCAAGCTCTATTAAATTTAGTCTGAGAGAGGAATGATGCAAAAAGAAGTCTACAAAAAATTATCATGGGATTTGCTGGTAACTTTTGCATCTGTTGGTGTGAAAGTGCATACATTTACAATCCGAAAGAGACTGGACAAATCTGACCTGCATGGGATACAGGGCAAGAAAAGCCTCTGCTTTCCAAAAAGAACATTTTGCCAAAGAGTTATTTGGCAACAGTACAATTGTGGCAAAGACAGCTTTCCAAGAAAAGAACCTCATAAGAACTTTGCATAAGCACTCTGGTGGAAATGTTATGGCTTATGTTATACTTTTCTGCCTAAGCGACTGGGCAGCTTGCAGTCATTGATTCAGCTATGATTTCTGCATTATGCCAAAGAGTGCTTAGGATAATAACCCTAATCACACTGGCATAAACATTAGGGAATGGATAAAAAAAATAAAAATACATTTAGGGTTATGAAAAGGCCTGGTCTAAGCCAGATTACTTGCCTGCCTGCCTGCATCTGCATTTTACTCACCTGAAGCACTGAGCACATATTACCACACAGATCCAGACCAGTGGGCAGCCAGTCACGGCACAACTGGAGCAGTTGGGGGTTAGGTGCCTTGCTTAAGTGCACTTGAACCAGCGACCTCACGGTCACAAACCTGCTTCTCTAACCTTTCTCTAACCCACATCATGAAATGTTGTGGGGGATTTAAAAAGGGCAGTGCATACAAAAAAAACCCTTTAAGCATGCTGTAACTAAACTGACTTCTGCATGGTCAAAAATTTCAGCCAGTCTGTATAAGAGACCAGTCGTTTATGCAAAATGCCTAGTTATATTACTGCTAAAGGGGGCAATACTAGTTTCTCCACAGAAGATTATTACATCTATTTTGTTTGCTGCATAAATGATTGAAAAAGCTACTTCTCATGTTTTTTTCATGTAGATAACCTTTACCGGTAGACATGGTATTAATGAGGGTGAAATGTTTGCCTGTTCAAATATGTTGAAAAAAATCAACAATATCCAAAATAAGCACTTGTACCTCAATTAATAACAAGTACAATATTTTTACTTTGCTTAGTTGCATTCTTGGACTCTTTTTTTTTTTTTTTACTTTAAGGACCTGTATAAAAACTGGATGGTTTTAGGTAAAAATGTGTTAACTGTACCTCTCTGGCATTATCATTGTAAATAGTGATCCTGCCTGTCTGCCTATCTATATTTATTTACCAGACTGCTCCTCTTTAACAGGGTTGGTGATAGCAGAGCCAGTAAGGGCAGCAAGTGTGGCAGAGTGTGAAGCACGAAAACGGGACATGCGGCTCATTAGCAGCTCATTTAGACACTTGGATGGCTCTCCCTCTTTCCGCAACAAGATTACCCTCTCCCGCAGAGAACTGACCCCACAAAGCCCAGACTCAGTCTAGAAGTGAAAGAAAAGAGATTCTATTAAAAAAAATACATTACATAGTTAATTAACATATAAAAAATGTCAAAACATTGCAAGCAGTTTCACCAAAATGTTGATTCTCATTTCAACATTTAAATTCAAATATTGAAAACAATGAATCATGTAATATATGGATC
Organism: Arnoldichthys spilopterus; assembly: GCA_037974385.1. Lineage (NCBI taxonomy): Eukaryota > Metazoa > Chordata > Actinopteri > Characiformes > Lepidarchidae > Arnoldichthys > Arnoldichthys spilopterus. The sequence continues at coordinate 7,024 of JBBPDA010109294.1, forward strand.
CGATGCATTTTTGGAAAAAGAAAAAACTTATTAATCATTTTGTTATTTAACACAAAATCTGGAGTACAAACACACAAAAACAGGATTTCTAAATCTGCGTAACCTGATCAGGCAGTTTTCCCAGGGCTGTTTCACTGGAGGCCCTTTCATCATATCAAATCAGAGAACTGAGACACAAGACTCCAATCTGTTTGTCTGATGTATGAAGCCTGATGTAGTGGTAGTAGGACGTCATAAAAATAGACACAATAATAGAGTCAAAGTATCTGCCTGAGACACAGTAGCATATACAACCCCAAATCAGAAAAAGTTCGGACGGTATGGAAAATGCAAATAAAAAGTAGTAATTTCTAAATTTATTTTGACTTGTATTTCATTGCAGACAATATGAACACAACATATTTTATGTTTTGTCTGTTCATTCCATTTGTAAATATACATCATTTCCTGTCATTCAGACTTGCAACACATTCCAAAAAATTGGGACAGTAAAGCATTTACCACTTTGTAATGTGGCCATTCATTTTCACAACACTTAAAAGACATTTAGGGTCTGAAGACAACAGGTGATGAAGTGTTTCAGGTGTAATTTTGTCCCATTCTTTCTGCTAACAAGTCTTAAGGTGGGCAACAGCACGGTGTCTTCGTTGTCGCATTTTGTGCTTCAAAATGTGCCACACTCTCTATTGGAGACAGGTCGGGACTGCAGGCAAGCCAGTCAAGTACCCGTACCCTCTTCCTCAGCAGCCAGGACTTTGTAATGTGTGCAGAATGTGATTTTGCATTTTCTTGTTGAAATATGCATGGGCGTCCCTGGAAAAGATGTCTTCTTGAAGGCAGCATATTGTGCTCCAAAATCTCTATGTACTTTTCAGCATTAATGGTGCCATCACAGAAGTGCAAGTTACCTTTGCCAAGGGCATGGACACAACCCCATACCATGACAGAGCCTGGCTTTTGGACTTGTTACTGGTAACAGTCTGGATGATCCTTTTCTTCTTTGGTCCGGAGCACACAGCGTCCATTTCTCCCAAAAAATACCTGAAATACTGATTCATCTGAACACAGTACACGTTTCCACTGTGTGATGGTCCATCCCAGATGAGAGAAAAGGATGTATATTTACAAATAAAATGAAGCTGACCAGACAAAACATTACATATTTTGTGTTTATATTGTCTGCAATAAAATACAATTTAGAAATCACTACTTTCTTTTTTTTATTTGCGTTTTCCATACTGTCCCAACTTTTTGTGATTTGGGGTTGTAGTTCACCCACCAAGACAGTAGGTTTGTTTTTTCTTTTACTGGGGGATAGCTTGAAACTTTTTTGTTTATTTTTAAGATAGCATTTTTTTTATGAAGAAAACAACTAAAAGAAATCAGATGGCTACCCGAGCCTTGTCACTATCACATTGTGAATGGGGGGAGGAAAGGGAGACCCTGAGTTAAAACCCTGAACCTTTACCAAATTACTGGTGAGTCAGGTGTGGATAAAGCAGCCAGCCACACCTTCCAACAGGGACAAGGACTCCGCACTGCCTGATTAGCAACCATGCCTGTAAGTGCTTTGGGCCATTTGAAACATATAAGCCAACATGGCGAATCAGCGAAAGCAGGGCTCTCAACCGCCCCCTGCCACCTCGTACAAGTGCTAACCTTTACAATTTTGACTTGGATTGAGAAATATTCATTTTTGTTGCTTTTCTGAACAATGGATAATATCATTACTTAAAAACATTACCAACAAAACATAACTAGTCATGTTTAAAAGGATTTAGCACACTGCAATGTGTGTAACATTAAATATACATAATATGTACTTAATTTGTCTGTTCCACCTATTAAGATCTGAGAAAAACTACATAATTGTTTAAATGTTAATAAAAAAATTGTTGTAATATTATTTTTCCCAATATAGTTAACCCATAATTTGTAACATTTTGGAAAAAGTTAAAATCTGATAGACCGAAAGGTTTGCTTAAATAAATTAAAAAAAAGAACAAAAGTTTGGGAGGCAAAAAAAATGTTCATCCCATTACACACATTCACAGTGCAGTTAGGTATTATATTCTCCATGCCAAAAATGTTTTATGAATATTTATTTAAATATATTAACTATAACTTACTATAAAATTATTCTATTTAAAGTTTTGTTATGGGGTCATTTAAAATTCTTACCACTAACTGGAATACATCCATGAAGACAGAGTGGCCTTTCTGGGTCTTTTCATTCAGGCTGACAGGTGACCACACCCAGTACAGGTAGGTACCATCAGAACACAGATGCAGCGTGGTCAAACTACTGCTCATGGGGAAGTGGTGAGCAGGCATGGGCACAATCTGGCACACCTTCATAAATACATGGAGTAAGTGAGTTGAATCAAAGTGAAGGCCTGACAATAGACACAACAAAACACAATAAAAGTCTAACTTTTCTAATGATCTGGAAATGAATCTTTTCAAATGTGTGTATTAAACTTTTACCTGTAATGTGAATGAGTCTATGACCTGGCAAAGATGGTGGGGTTTAGAGTCAAATGAGGCTGGACGGTGGAGTAGTTGACCACTGCTGTGCACAACCCAACCAGCTTCTAGTTCTTCATTTCGACAGTACACAAAACCCCTGAAAGATAATTTTTTATCATAAAAGAGATCTGAAGCATATATGAGTGGGACATAGAGATAAGCAATACAATTTAAACAAATGTACTGATATACGAGAACACACATTCTACCCCTAAGATACCAGAGACCCTGTACCATCTTGATGCCCTACTTCTGGTTGGAGTTCTTACAGGAACCCATTGACTCCTGCTGAGGAGGGCCTTGTTTGGACAGCCCTGAGGTTCCTGTACTTGATCGGCAGTCATCGCAGTCCACCTGTACACTAGGAACTGCTCACTGGGGCTTACTTATCATTGACTTGACACATAGATAAACATGGCTGTCTATAACAAGTTACATAAAAGTGTCCTTCCTGAAGATCACAGAGACACAGGAAACTGGTGGCTGATGTGAATATTGCTGTTTTTAATGTTAATGCAAGGTTCTTGTATTACCTCAGTGTGCCATGAAGGCCTGAGCCTAGCTTGCTCAAGCCTCTCCCAAAAGAATTAGTTGTGTATAGATATAGGCCATCTGTTGCCAAGCAGCGGCCCAGGTCTGTATCTAAGAGAGAGAGGGAGAGAGAGGGAGAGAGAGGGAGAGAGAGGGAGAGAGAGGGAGAGAGAGAGAGAGGGAGAGAGAGGGAGAGGGAGAGAGAGGGAGAGGGAGAGCGAGGGAGAGAGAGGGAGAGGGAGGGAGAGGGAGGGAGAGGGAGAGAGAGAGAGAGAGAGAGGGAGAGCGAGGGAGAGCGAGGGAGAGCGAGAGAGAGAGGGAGA